>CATIWR010234168.1:0-37142 GCA_949677035.1 Omphalea diandra | reverse complement strand
GAAACCAAACATGACCCTCGCTCCTCTTTATCAAAGCACATCAAGACCCTACCCCTGTGGATCCTTCATCACATCATCACCTTCTCCATCAATGCAAGAGGTGATGGTAATGAAAAGGTTTCGTAAAAAGACTTAGCATTCTTATTTTGCCTTATCAAAAACCAACCTATCCAAACAGGTCATTACCTTGTAGATCAATTGATCCACAGGAGTACGAAACCCAAAAGCCAGTTTATATTGTCTTTCCATATAACAATCATCTACCATTTTGTTGGAGCACTTGATGAGGAGAAAGAGAAATTCCTCACCAAGAAACTCCTTCCCTCTTAAAACTTCCTAGACCTAACCTATCTCATCAACGCCAAGGCAATCCATCTGGACACATACATTTATACCCTTGGTGCAATAGGTGCGAAGAAGATGGAAACCTCTCAAGCTTCCAAGCGAAAGAGGCTTCAAATTGAAGAAGGCAACATTCAAGTCCCTTCTTCTCAACCCAATCCCAAGTCAAAGTTATCTCTTGCCACCATTGATCGCAAGTTGGACAAGCTAATGAGGATGTTGAAGAGAAGGTTCCTCTTCCTTTCACATCTTCACAGCGTTATGGTGGATCTCCAAGAGAAACTAGGAGTTCCTCCTTGCCATCTTCCAGACTTTACTGAATTTGAAGATATGCAAGATGGGGATGGGCAACGAAGACAACATTGAGGATGGAGACGAAGCCGATGGAGCACAACAAGCACCAGAGACACCATATTTCGAAGATAATTCTCTACTACTCTAGATTAGGGATCTTTTGTATTTATTTTTCACTTTCCTTATGTTTTTTTTTTTTTACAAATATTGTGATCCCACAGTTATAAATATATATAAAACTTGTCTATTTACAAGCATTGCACTTTTATGTGATTGATGTTATTCTCTTATACATTGCATTATGTTTGCTCCTTATGGATACTTATGCATGAATCACTTTTTTCCCTTATGCACCCTCTTTTTGATCTTGCCAAATGGGGAGAGATAACTATTGTGAAAGGGAGAAAATAATGAAAACAATAACTTGAGAAAAACTATATCATAAGTTAAGGGGGAGCAACATACTTATTATTTTTCACCTTTGATTAAATGAATGATATACTTAGCAAATTTTGTCATAAGCATTCATTGAATCATATTACAATCTAACTTCACTTTCATGCATTATTTTCACTTTAAGATCAATCTAAGTTGTCAAAATAAAAAAGGGAGAGATTGTTGGACTAGGGTAGTTAACCCTAAGTCTTGGACCTCTTTTGATATTGACAAAGGAGATTGATCAATTCTAATGTTTCAATTTAGTATTGTTTTGCAGCTTTTTTTGTTAGTCTTCAAGTTAGAAGTTGGATAGAAATTTTAGTCTTCAAAGAATGTGAAGTAACTTCTAAATCGCGATTGCAATCTAAGATTCACGACCTTGATCCATCAGAAGAATTACTAGAAAATCAGACAGACGAATCGCTGAGTTATTTTCAACCGCGACTCATCCAAAAGAAGAACTTCAAAAGTGACAGATGAATTCGCAATGTAAAGCTTGCCTTAATTACAACCGCGAATTTTGAAGTAACTCCAGATGTAATCAAGTCCATAATCATAGATTGACAAGTGTCCCGAATAACCGTTGGAAGTCAAAAATTGCGATGGGAACTTGTTGGTAGCGACCGCAAACCTAAAAGAAGAAGATTAACACTTTTAGCAGATGAATTCGCGTTCTGTATAAGAAAGATCACGACCACTACTTTTGAGAGCAAGTGAAAGGCAACGACTATATTTTCCTAGTGAACTAATCAGAAGTTGCCACGTGGACTAGCCGTTAGACACAAACGGGGTTCTTCTTATGGAATTTGGAATTCGCGACTGCGAATGAGTAATAGTGACCGTGAATCAAGACTGTTAAGCATTTAATGCGAAAATCTGTTTAGCACACTTTGATGATTTTGTACCAGTTTTATTGCAACGTCTCTTTGGTAGGTAGAGGTTATAAATACCTCACCAAACAGATGTAAATGTAAGAGAATTAATAACTTTATACCCACACTCTTGCAATTTTGCTACTCACTCTTTTCTATTCTTTAAGTCATTATTAGGTGTGAGCATAAATACCATCTGTAATAGATTATAGTGTGAGCCTGTCAAAACACTAAAAGAGGTTATTGTGTGAGCCTGTTAAAATGCAAATGTATAGGTTATTGTGTAAGCCTCAAAACATAAGTGTATAGGTTGTTGTGTGAGCCTTCAAAACACAAGTGTAAAAGTTTGGTGTAAAACACCTTTGAAAGATAGTTGAATATCCAATTTCTAAGAATTGGGAGTGGACGTAGGGTCAATTATACTTGAACCACTATAAACCTTGTGTTTCCTCTCTTCCTCTCATCTCATTTCTCTTCACTTTTTTCAATTTTAATTTTTATACACCAAAAGTAGCTTAGTCTAGCTAGAAAGATAGGTAAAAGAAAAATAAGTGGTGGAAAGTTCATCGAATGGGTTGATCTAACTAGGTATAACCTTTATTAACTAGTCACTAAGTTTTTAAAAGAAAAATAAGTGGTGGAAATTTCATCAAATGGGTTGATCTAACTAGGTACAACCTTTATGAACTAGTCATTACGTTTTTAAAAGGCATTGATTGGGAGTTTTTCTTTGGGATAAAGGAAAATGCTCAACTTGATGCCACAATTTAATCTTTGGCAATATTAAGAGTGAATGGAGATGACTGTGACATGCCTGAAGAAGTAGGAACTATATTGTTCTAACTCAAGGGCAAGGTGTATGTTCTCTTCTAAAGAGCTAGCCTAATGTTTTAAGGTATGTGAGATAGGATATTTAGAATAACCACAAAGTTTAAACTAATTTTAAATGACTTTTGGCTATCCATCATAGATGGAAAAGTTGCTTACCATTCATTAAATAACAAGGCTTCTAAGATCAAGAGTCACGCTCTAAGGATCGTGTATATGTTCATAGTTCAAAACTTTAATGGGAGAGAGAAATCCAATGGAAACTGCACCAATTAAGACCTATTTTTTCTATGGTGCATGGTCAATAAGAAAAAAAAAGGGGTTGATGCCTATTAGATGCTAGTTGATAGAACAAACATGCTCTTAGATAAGAAACTTATGCTTATTATGGCTCACAATATCACCAAAATTGCTAAGTATGTAAACCCAATTCTAAAAGATGAATAAGAGAGAAAAAAAATCAAGTTACCTCTATTAGCATTTCTAATATCTCGTAATGAAGCAATTAATGAAAAGATGCTCTTGAGCATAAGAATACTAAAAATATATCAAAAGGGAAAAATGTGTTGTAAGAAGGGAATGGCAGGGCAGTTGATGAGGAAGACTTAAAAGTTGATATTTTTGAAATTGCAAGAGTGGGATTTGTGGCTACAACTAATATTGGATGGCAAACACCTAAAGATGTACCATCTACATTTGCACCCCCACCTCCGATTAGGCGTGAGTACGATTTAGTCTAATTTGAAAATTTGAAAATCTTTAGGATTTGGATCGAAATTTTGAGAATTTGAAAAATGGAGAACTGGTATCGTCCTGAATTTTTATTTGGTTTGATTTGATTTCTTATAAATTTGGAATTGTTCAATTCAGTTCTCTAGTTCTTTTGGGACAGTTCAGTTTGGTTCAGGTATTCGGTTATTTCAATTTATTAAAATTAAAATTTTACATTTTTATAAACTAAAATAAAATAAATTTTACATTTTTCACTTTTAATCATTCCAGACTAAAATAAATAAGTGATAATTTAATAAATTACAACTAATAACTTACACATTAAATGTTAAATTAAAATTATTTTAATGTTTTCTATTAATTAATAATTAATAATTAATAAATACTCTAATTATTAGTGATATATACTAATTGAGAAAGTTAACTAGTAAAACTAATAATTAATATATATATATATATATATATATCGGTTCATATATTGATTCTACTGTTCGATTTCAATACGGAATGGTTTGGTCCAATTTTTGGTTCAAATATCACAAATTCTACGGTTCGATTTCAATATGGAATGGTTTGGACCAATTTTTGGTTCATATATCACAAAATCTCCATAATCGTCTCGTCTACCTATTCTCAGTTTGGTTCGGTTTAGAGATTTAAAAAAAAAATCAAATATTTCAATTCTGATACTAAACCGGTCCAGTTCCTCAATCCAATTTCAGAATCTCCAGTCTTCATGCTCACCCCTACCTTCAATAACTATTGCTTCTAACTTTGAGCAATAGGTTCTACACTAGCTCAATTTCCTAAACCAAATCATGAACATTATTGAATGCCAAGTAAAATGCACTATGAAGTAAAGTGAAGAACCTTAACCACTTAATGGTTAGCATCTCCAAACTTTGGATTGGATAACTTATCACTTGGACATTCGTCCTAAACTTTGTATTTGATAACTTATCATTTGGACATTCGTCCTAGTACACTTATATAAGAGAAGATTCAAGAGAAAGAAACACGCAAACGATAAATTAGAAGAAGATCAAGCTAGCAAAGCCATGATAAGGGATGTGGAAAACCTAATGCTTTATAATTTTGATAACCTTAACCCTTTTGGGATACCTTTTAACCTTTAGAAAACCTTTACTTCCAAACTTGCCTCTTGCTTCTTTATGTTTTTTCAATGTTTTTTAAAATGTTTCTTTAAATGTTTTGTTTTTTTTTTTTTAATATGATGGTTGGACTATATACTATTATGTTCTTGGTTGCAAATTTTACATCAATGAAATTAATCTCTCTTATCATTATTATGTACTTACTTTTTTTATATATATATTATCTATTTTGAAAATAAATATGATTTACTTAATCTCATATTTTATATGAATAATTTTTTATTTTATTAATATTCTTAAATATATTTAAATAATATATTAAATTATAACTGCTTATAAACGTAAAAGAAGAAGAAAAAGGAGGAGAGGTGGTTTTGAGTGAAATTAGGAGGGTGCTTCGCATTGCTTACGCTACTGAAAAAATCAGCTTTGAACCAAAATTATTGTTAATAATATTTGGTAATTACAATCAAATTTTTATGATTATTTTTAAGGGTCTTAATGTGATTATTTGAGAATTTGATTTTTGAAATTTTTATTGAATGGCATATTGTAGTTTATATGAGTAGTCAGTAATTTTTTCATAGATGGAAAAAAATATCCCTTTAACTTAAGAACAATTATATAAAAAACTAACAATATAAATAGCTCACTTTTAATTTTTTTTCCCTTTTCTTCTCCTTTCTCTCTTGTAAAATTCTCAAATCAACATCAATGCCAAGTTTGCCGTCACCATCGTTTAGATATAATTAAACCCAATTCAATTTGAGCTATTTTTTTTAATAGTTAATTTTAAAAATTATACTGAATAATATAGACGATATTATCTTATAAATAAAATTCAAGAATATTTGAGTAATGTTAGAATGATATTAATTTTTTTTGAATGATATTAATTTTTTTATCAATCAATTGATATAAAAATATAAATATACATATAAATAAATTGATGTCTTTATTCGTTAAAGTAAATTTTCAGAGCATAATCTAAATTAGTTTATCAAATGCTTTTAATCAGTTTTTTTATCAGTGTCATCTCTCTGCAATTTTGATTACCAAATACATATCTGCTTTTTATGTAATAATTTTTAATAAATTACTTTTTTTATATAATTAAAAATTCTCCAGCGGCAATGCCAAATGTAATTAAACGAAAATAATAATTAAAAGCAGCGGACGGGCCTGGAGCAATTGAAACATCCGCCCGAAACGCAGTCTGGCAACGCCAATGCCAGCGTTTTAAAGATGATAATATTATTACATACTCGTTTACAGATAGGCAAACGAACACGAAGTCTCTGTCTTGGTATCAAACGTCATATATATTGGGTTTTTTTCTTTTCCTTTTTCTCTTCTTTTGATTGAGTAGAAGAGGAGAGGACAACCTCTCTCTCTCTCTCTCTCTGCCTTACGTATATACATTCCTTATTTTTGCATAAATTGATTTTGGTTTGTTGTATACTTTGTAAACATAAGTTAATTTTTTAAAGAAGTGAGAGAGAGAGAGAGAGAGCTTTTGATTATCAAATGAATGCAAATTTGGTTTCTTCTCTTTCTCGAGGCATGACCAAGGATAAACCCAAGAGGCTCTATCAAGTTTGGAAGGGAAACAATGTTAGTCCCTTTTTCTGTGTGTGCATTTTTGTATAGGTTTCTTTTGGCAGTTTTGGTTGGTGTTATGGGATTGTTTGATCATGGATTTGACCTTGGTAGTTTCATTTTGTTGATCGATGATCATGGACTTTTGGATTACACAGGATCATACTTTCAGTGTAGAAATTATTGTTTAATCTTATTCAGATACACTCTGGAGTGATAGATTGCATATATATTGGAAATGGTATCAGAATTCACAGACATGCAATTTTTCTTTTGGGGATAATTATCATCTGATCTGCAGCTTGGTGTATAATCAATGAAAAGGATAGTCTCCAGAATTGTTTCATGTTGAATATGACTCAAACCAGCCTTTAGTTTATTTATTTATTATTTTTACTTCACAAATGCTGTGTTTTATTTTAGTTGAAACTGTAGGTTTTTTAAAAAAAAAAAAAATTTATTTCCCTCTTCATTGTTGTGATGCATTTTTTATTTTTCAAAATTAAATCCGCAATAAGGATTATGTATCTACTTTCTGAATTAAAACTAAACTATTATGCCATTGACATTTTTCTTTCTATAACTAGGTGATATGGGAATTGCTTCCAATTTACAAAACCTTAACACATTGGATTGTTTTTTGAATGCTTGTTGAATTGATGTTGGGTTTGTCATGCGACCTGGCTCATGTATACTTTTATGTGTTCCCTCAACATGCCCATTAGTTATTAAAATTGCATGTGGTTAAATTTGTTGATCTTTTCATGAGTACCTGTGGCCATGTTTACCATATCAGTATCTAAACTTTTGTGAATATCAATTTTATAATTACAGTTAGGCGATGGAACTGCAGTCTTTTCTTTTCAATATAGTCTTTCCGAAATTGTCTCGAGCTTTAATTTTTTTGAATGATATTCATAGCCTATATTGCCAAGCTGGAATGCTTTTCTTAGTCCTTTTTCAGTCCTTAGAAGTTAGCTTGGTTTTTAAAGAATTCTATTACGTTCATCTGTTGGGTTTAATGATCTAGCTAGCATGAATCGGATGTTGATTTTTGTTATACTATTGAAAACCCTTCATTGGCATGAAATATTTAACTGACAAAGTGGTTTACATTTTATTTTTTGGGTTCTACCAGAGATTTTTTTGTGGTGGGAAATTGATATTTGGTCCTGATGTAGCGTCAATGTTCCTGTCTATGCTTCTTATTGCCGGTCCTTCAATTGCTTTTTGTATAAAAACCTACTTGAAGATTGTGGACGAAGATACCAAACATCCTGACCATTGGTGTTCTGTATTAATTGTGGGCTTCATCATCACTATAGTGGTAAGTACTTCATATTTATTCGTGAGCACCAACAACAATTAGCAACATTATATGTTCTCAAAGGAAGCTCAAAATTTGATTGAAATGTTTACTAAAAGGTTATGATGCTTGGTATGTCCTCCATTATTTAGCTAAATCATGTTGTACTTTTGTCTGTTGACTCAATTATGCTCTAGCATGAAAAGGTCTTAGCATTCAAAATGGGATGTTACATAGAATTTGTATATATCTATTCTTCTTATGTATATAATATATCCATTCTTCTTATGTGCATACTTTTCTGGGTGATATGGTATACCTTTTTTGAAAAGAGGCAGCCAAGGTGTGAAAATTGGAAATGATATGCTTTATTTCCTTTTTTTTCTTTAGAAAAAAAATGTCATTTGTAAAATGATTTTGTTTTGTAGCATTTAAACAGATTGTGATCCATTTGCTAGATCGGTTTCACATTCTTAGGTGATTGATGCGAATAATTACTCATTTTTCTTCTAAAACTTATATCTTGATCTGAAAGCCAACTCAACTAAACTAAACATGAATGCAAATTTATATTGATAACATAGTTGTTAAAGGCGCACCTCAGGCGCAAGGCACACTAGGCAATCGGCCCTGTGCCTCTGAAGGCCAAAGGCAGGCGCTGTTACTCAGACGCTCGCCTTGGTGCCTTGGGGGCACGCCTTCAGCTATTGCTAGACACTAGAAAGGCGCCCCTTTCTAACTCCTACTACAACATCCATCTTTCACTCAAAATATCATTATCATTGAAATCCCAGATGGCCGATCTGTCCAAATACGATGTTGATGTGCTGGAAAGTCGTCAGAAAGTTCGTCGGCTTCATCGGAATCTGACCAAACTATCAGTACTAAGGTCCCCGATCGCCGATCTGTCCATTTTCAGCTGTCACACGACTGAAATTTATTTTTTCAACCCTATTTTGATTTTTTTCTCACTCTTCTATTTGTTTTGTTTTTGGTGTTTTATTTCTTTATCTCTCTTTCTACCTATTCTATTTGTTTTGAGAGAGATTTTTGCATTTGATTTTGTTTCTGAGTTTTTAGGCTTTGTATTTTTACTGCTTGTGATATTTTTTTATAGTTATACATGTGTTTTCATGTGTCTTCTTCATTTTACTTGACCTTTTTTGACTGCTCATTTAGTGTAGGAAGGTTTTTGCCACAATCAATAAGTTTTCAATTATTATAAGGTTAAATAGAAAAATTAGTTGTCTTAGATCTTGTTACAAGGGTTAGAAATAAGTTTTTTTTAATTTAGTTTAATAAAACTATTAAAGGGTTTGAAATATTTTCACTCAATATATAATGATAATATGCATATATAATTATTAGTTCTTAATTTTAATTTTAATTTTTTTTTATTTTTGCACCTAATGTAACTCAAGCACGCGCCTTGCGCCTAGGCTCCAAGACCCCTTGGCACCTTAGTGCGCCTTGCGCCTTTAACAAATATGATTGATAATATCAATCAGCTTGGTGAGGGGGGTGGGGTTGGGGGTTAACTACTTGAATCCTCCTTTAAAAAAAAAAAAAAAAAAAAAAGAAGTTTAGAATTACATTTATCAAAACTACACATCTCTTTATGATGCTTGGAACATTCTTAATCTTTCCTTACTGACATAGATGCAATTATTGCCTTTTCCACCTTCCTACAAATGTATTGGCCCCTTTGGTGTTTCCAGACATTTTTTCTAGGTAACCTCATTTCTAACATGCTCATTTTGTGAACTTATCATTTTAGCTCCAACTTTGGTTGCTATACATCTTAGCTGGCTATTATTCTGAAAGCCAAAAAATGGATTTGTTTCAAATGTTCTCTTAAAGTGCTTGTTTTATGAATAATTTGTTCTATTGGCTTCATTTTTCTTATTTTGTTAGTAACATGAAAAATTAGAGTTATGAGGAATTTTCTTTTGCTTTCACTGATGGCTTCTTCTTGGATATGAATTGTAAATTTTGATTCTAAACTCAAAATTTTCCACAGGATTTAGTGTTTCTCTTGCTGACCTCTAGTAGAGATCCTGGAATAGTATGTAGAAATACAAGGCCTCCTGAATCAGATGAAGCATTTGATATAGCTACCCCTTCTATGGAATGGGTCAATGGTAGAACCCCCCATTTAAAACTACCTCGGACAAAAGATGTGATGGTAAATGGACATACAGTGAAAGTTAAGTACTGTGACACTTGTTTACTTTATCGTCCTCCCCGTGCTTCTCATTGTTCAATCTGTAACAATTGTGTTCAGAGATTTGATCATCATTGCCCATGGGTTGGTCAGTGCATTGGAATAGTAAGTTCACAACTTTCCTTTATTACGATCTTATATTTCCAGGAATAATTCTGAACTAGCTATTTTTACTTGGAGTGCGCTAATTGCCTTCTTTGCTGCTCTCTTCACTTCAAATACATATGGATGCTTGGGTTTGATGCTTCTAATATATTAAGGGGGAAAGGAAATTTCTTGTATCAGACATAGATACCCTGCATTCAACCATGAGCAATACAGCTTCCCACCAAAAAACTGGAGCCAGATGTCGTGAATAAATAATGTCCTGGAATTCTTTTCCTGTTATGTGTCTTTTCACTGGAAATGCCATGAGGATCAATCTTAAAGTACAGGAATGGAAATGAATTACAAGTTTTGCTTCACCTAGAAAATATTTGCTCTTTATGGGAAGTTGGATACTTTTTCATTTCCTATAAATTAGCTGCTTTTTTGTTTCTATAACTTAGATGTTTTATGTCAAAATTGGATGTAATAGTGTCTGTACCATTTGCAAAGTTAAGGTGTATGGCCTGGGAGAGCATGTACAACTAGTCCTTAAAATTTAATGAATTAATCTGCTGTCAGATTTTCTCAATTTGATGAACATTATTATTTTCTGATGATGTCGTCCACCAGTCAAAGATTCATGTACACTTTCATTTGATAATAAGGACAGAGTTCTTTGTTTTGATCTATTAGCAAAGTTCCTATTTTACTGATTTATATTATTGAATTGATGACATGGTTTTTCATCTGAAATCCTTATTCATAGAGATTTTTATAATTGATCTGGGATAGTTCAGCATTTCTTTTTTCTCTTTCTAAACGATTTGATCACGTGAGATATAATGGAAAGGCCAGATTATCGTCATTATTGTAGCAAAAAAATGAGTCAATATTGAATCCTTCTTCCTTTTCTTAAGAATTAAGGTATGATCATCTAACGGTTAGTTGAATGCCCTAGTAAGTGATGGATATCTTTATTAAGAGCATAGTGAAACTGGAAAGTTCAAAATGAGGTAGCTTGCAATGAAGCCAAAATTGAAAACCAGCAATAATTTTTATTTTGATATATTTCCAAGGAAAATTGATGTCAACTACGTGGTAAGGGGTGGTCAACATGTATTTAAATAATTAATGATCTTAATATGCTGCGACTGATTGGAATGATTGTGATCAACTTTTATTTGATCTTAAGCTAGTACTATATTACATTCTCACATTTTTCGTTTGGACCTAAAAGTATTACTGTATTCTGATATGGTTTGCAGCGCAACTATTGCTTCTTCTTCTTGTTTATATCGACAGCAACTATCTTGTGCGTGTATGTCTTTGTATTTTCTTGGATTCACATACTCAGTAGAAACAAGCACATTTGGAAAGCCATATCTCAAGATATTCTCTCAGATTTTCTCATAGTCTACTGCTTTGTAGCTGTCTGGTTTGTTGGTGGCCTTACTATTTTTCACACCTACCTAATTTGCACAAACCAGGTGAGTTTCTTAATATCACAAATGCATAAAAGCATTTTATGTGAAGGTTATTGTTTTGGTGCAATTTAGTGGCATATCATTTCATTTGCTAATAGTCTAGCATTAGGTGTATCTCATTCATATTTCATATGTGTTCATTTTTCTTATATCTCCACAAAGTATAAAATCTTAATAAATTTTGCAATATTTTCATTTGTATACTACTGTCATGTTTAATAAAAAATAATATTATTCATAGGTAGGTTCTGAAGTTCCATCATATTTATTAATGTGTGCGTGTAATTTACAGGCATCTATATGTACATTGTGGATGTGTGTGTGTGTGTGTTTGTGTGTGTGCGCATTTGTGTGTGTGCGCGTGTAATCCCTTGCAGTGTACTTTAATATAGAACATTTTGTTGTTAAGTAAAAGCTGCATCCTGAAACTAATATCCTGCATTCTGAAACTAATATGGGCATAAACAATTCATATCGATCATTCTCGAGCATTGTGATAGTGCCATTTATCCTGCTTGGAAAGCCTCATCATATGATACTGCAGTCTTTGGCACTCTGATTATAAAAGAAATTTGACTTAAGGCTTGAAAAGAAAATATAAAAAAATTGACTTGAGGCTTGAAAACAAAATATTATATTGTTTTTGATTGGCCTAGACAGCTTGACTTATAATCGTTATTAAGGTTAATTTTAAATATCAATCTTGTGGCTGTACCCATGTTTACAATAGGATGATCGTTTAGAGTCTGATTACTCTTGCCTCCAATTGATGTAAAAGAAAAAAAAAAAAATTTGATACAGCTTTGATTGATTTGTCTAGGTGGACTTTCTTGAACACTTTATTTCATGGTAGATAATGATCATTTATTATGGAAAAGAATTACTCAGTTGTGTTCTTCATGGTAGATAATGATCATTTATTGTGGAAAAGAATTACACAACTGTGTTCTAGTGATTCTGGGGGAATCTCTTTCATTTCCACAGATTGCAATGCATTGCATCAATTTGGGGCCTTGTTCAACTTCTTCATTTACTAATAGGCGTAATCACCAAAAAAGTCTTGAACTTTAATATGTTTTTCAAATCTATCTCATACTTTATTTTTTAACAAAAAAATGCTCAAACTTTAACTTTTTTCCAAATCTATCCTCAAACCAATATTTGATTATTAAAAAATGGATAAAAGATCATTTTGATCCCGAAACTTTTCTAAAAGGTTTGATTAGACCCAACAAAGAGAAAATACCTAAAATTATTGTTTAACTAAAAATTTAACCAAATTGAATTTAATATGTTTAATCTAAGTAATTGAAATATGATTTATTTAGATAAATAATTTATTATAGAATTTTATTATAAAATATCATTAATTTATAATTTAAAGTGAAAACTTACACTATCATAATTTTTTTAAAAATAATATAATAATAAATAGTTATTACCTTTTTTATATACACATTAAATAATTGAAATTTATTTTTTACAAAAAATTAAATCATCTCTTTATATTAATGAGTCAGATATAAATTTACTAAAAACATATAATAATTAAATCTTAAAAACTCAAAAATAGAAATTAAATAAAAAATATATAAAATCTTCTTTAATTTTTCTTTTTTCATTTTTGTATAGTATCAGTGTTTTTATAACAATATTAATTTTTTTATAATATTTTTTTAGTATAAAAGTACTTTATTTTTTATTTATAAGTATATTATATAAAATAAAAATGTAAAAAGAAAATTTCATTATTTGTAATAAATAAGTTTTAGCTATTTAATATGTACATAAAAAAATGATAACTATTTATTGTTGCATTTTTTTGAAAAAAATTATGATTATCTACGTTTTTTATTTTTAGGAATTAATGATACTCTAAGATAAAATTTTATAATAAATTATTTATTTAAATAAATTATATTTCAATTACCTTATATATATATATATTTTTTATTATTATATTATTTAAAAAAATTATGATGGTATAAATTTTCACTTTGAATTATGAATTAATGATATTTTATAATAAATTATTTATATAAATAAATTATATTTCAATTACTTAGAATAAATATATTAAATTCAATTTAGTTAAATTTTTAATTAAACAAGAGTTCATCTAATTTTTAAGTATTTTCTCTTTTTTGGGTCTAACCAAACTTTTTAGAAAAGTTCAGAGATCAAAATGATCTTTATCTATTTTTTAATAATCAAATATTGGCTTGATGATAGATTTGAAAAAAATTAAAGTTTGGGCTTTTTTGCTTAAAAAATAAAGTATAAGATAGATTTGAAAAACACATTAAAGACTTTTTTGGTAATTAAGCCTTTACTAATATATATATGGGATGTGTTTAGCTCTTAATGGGGTTTGAATTCAGAACCTCATAGCTCTTGCGACAATTCTAGTACCAATAAACCTAAGACTCATAGGTCTTCTTACTAAATTTACGTGTCCTTTATTGAGTTATGTGTTTTGAAAGAAAATATGTATTCAGTTTCAAAATATATTCATTAATTGAAAGCTTCTTTGGTGGAGGGTGATTGAGATGTCAAATATTCTCACACTGATAATAGAAGAAATTTGACTTGAAGCTTGAAAAGAAAATATTATATCATTTGTGATTGGCCTAAACAGCTTAACTTGTGATGGTTGTTAAGGTTAATTTTAAATATTTATCTTATGGCTGTACCCATGTTTACAATACGATGATTGTTTGATTACTCTTGCCTCCAGTTGATGTAAAATTAAAAGTTTGATACAGCTTTGATTGTCTTCTCTGGGTGGATTTCCTTGAACACTTTATTTCATGGTAAGTAATGATCATTTATTGTGGAAAAGAAATACTTGCTTGAGTTCTAGCAATTTTGGGCGAGTCTCTTTGTTTCCACAGATTGCAATGCATTGCACCAATTTGGGGACTCTGTTCAACTTCTTCACTTACTTTTTTTTTTTTTAAATTAATTTGGCTCTCAATGTGGTTTGAATTCAGAACCTCATAGCTCTTGAGACAGTTCCAGTACCATTGAACCAAAGAGTCATTGGTCTTATTGCTAAATTTACGTGTCCTTCATTGATTTATGTGTTTCGAAAGGAAATATGTATTCAGTTTCAAAATCACTATTCATCAATCCAAGGCTTCTTTGGTGGAGAGTGATTTAGATACAATGAAGAATCTCTGCCCTATACCTTGCTTGTCATTTATTCTTTTCAGGCTTGCTAGATTTGAAAGTATTATTGATAACTAACATATGACATTAGACAGAAATTAGGAACAAGCTTATTCAAAAGAGCAATTGATGCTGCCATGGTTAGAAGGATGTTGTGCTGTTTTTGTAGGAATTTAAGTTTTGGTTATTTTTTATTTTTCTTTTGTAAGAGATCTTGAGTAACATGTAGGCAAAGCTTTGTTGAGTCTAGAGTGGTCTATAAGTATTTTATATTTACTTGGTGAGTTGAAGTCTAATATTACGTCCTTATTTATGCTAAAGAAAAACTTAAACTAGGCATTCATAATTGTTTGATGCGCATTTAGTTGCACCTTGTCTTGAAGTTTATGTAGGCCCACCCTAGCTCAAGTGCCTTTTGCATTCTCTGGCTTTAATCCTAAAGGCCCATGCCTTGAAAATTTTTTGTTTCCCTTTATTTATTTATTTTTTTTGAAAATTTACTATTTCTTAGTTACTTTAACTTATTCTATTATTTTTATTTTTTTGTTATATCTTTATGATTGAGTTCTAGACATTGGCTTGTACTATCTATGCAATAAAATAAGTACAATTACATGAAATCGACTTGTGAAAGTTGAGTAGCCTGATATGCTTTGGTGCTAGGCTTCTAGGTTTGACATTAAGATTTTATAAATGAGAAAAAGGGACTAATGTGATGGACTGAGAGGAAGAAGTTTAGGTGTTTAACAGTAGTAAAGAGAAAGGAAATATAGATTAAAATTTACTTGTCGATAAGGATTATTGCAACATTTCCCTGCATTTGGTATTGTGATCTTTGTGCATGTTCATTTGTCAAACTATTACAAGTTTATGTAACTGTGTCAAATTATGCTTCCAAGTGGTGGTTTATCTCGGTGCCCCTTTTGCTTCCCCATGCTTTTAATGAATTGATTTAGCATTAATCTTTATTGTGATATTAATGTTTTATTACTAGTCATTGGATCCTTTGCTTTCAATTAAGTTAATAAAAGTTTGGAATTTCCTCATCATGAATCTTAATAAACCACCAAGGAAAATTAAACCTACACTCAGAATAAAAATTTCATAAGGATAGAGACAAAGGGAGTTATAAATGTGTTTAATTTTTATTATTTAAGGAAAAAAAAGGTCAGAATTTTTTTTTAAGCAAAACATAAGAGAAGCAAATGCAGCAGCCAAGGGCAGGAAAGCAAAACAGAGAAGATGCAAACAAGACAGGAGAGTTTCAAGGCATTTGTGTGCTGGCAATGGAGGGATTGGCTTCTGGTGATCAATGAGGTGGTGTTCTGGCAACTTCCCGAGTGCATTAATGCTGGATTCTGGTAGATTTGGATATTCGGAGTCTGGTGATGGTGGTCATTATGTATGAGGGCTCATCAGAGGTGCGGGGTTTATGAGGCATGCCTTTTTTGAGCCTTGCACCTCCATTAGGGTTTGCGCCTCAGTGACAGAGTGTGGACTCTGGGGCCTGGTGTGTCCTGCACTTCAGACGTGCTTTTCCGACTATGAGTCTGACCTTAGTTTCCATGTGTGACATTTTTGTTTTTCTAGGTTTTTGACAGCCATGTTTCTTAATTTCTTGGTATAGTTTCTTTTTTTTATTTTTTATTTTTTATTTTTTCTTGGGTACCTTAGTATACATTTGCTTTTCTTTTCTGCATGCCTATTCATGATATGCACTGCATCCTTTACTTGACTTTCCCTTGAGAGTCGCAGACAGTTGTTAACCATTTCTGTGTAAAATTCTGCATAATGAATTTTGGTTGTTACCCTAGTGCAGACTACTTACGAGAATTTCCGCTACCGATATGATAAGAAGGAGAATCCATATAATAGAGGAATGGTGAGAAATGTTATAGAAATATTTTTTACCAAGATTCCACCTTCAATGAATAAATTCCGATCATTTGTGGAGGAAGATGAACATATAATGGCTGGATCGGCAATGCCAAACCTTGCAGATAGTTTTGCTAACTCAAAAGAGAAAATTGACATTGAAATGGGAGCAAGCTATGCAGAAGATAGTAAATATTCTCTTCCAGAAATTTTGCGAAATTTGGATTATGATGATGATTCAGACGATAATTCCAAGACAATGGAGGAAGAAGGAAGGCCTTCTTTTGACCAACTCTTTCATGGGGAGCAAGATGTGAAAGAGTCACTGCAAATCTCTGCCCTTGGATTGGGATTGGGAGAACCTGAACATGGTTCAAATGTTGAGGATGCAGTGAAACAATCTGCATTAAGCTCAAGAGAATCTTTGGAAGGTCCTACAGCTGTTGATGGCGTAAGAGAGTCTGCTCAAACATATAATTCTGAAGCAGAAGTGAGAGAATCTGCAGAAAGTTTTAATGCTCAAGCTGAAGCTGAAACAAGAGAATCTGTACAAAGTTCCCCTGTTGAAGATGGGCTTAACATTTCTATTAAGAGTTCTACTGCAGGAGATGAGAATAACTCTGCAGAGGGAATGAAATGATTATCATAATTCTCATCAAACAACAAATCCAGTTCAAGTATAGAGGTTTTTTCTCTTGCGTTTTCTTCCTTTACAAATATCTTCCTCCATGTGTGTTTTAGCTGAGTTTATTATTCGTGTATATGGTAAATTAGCATGTGGAATAGTAATAAGAGCATGCTAATTGATAAGTCAGTAGTATGACAATTTAGTGATATTGAAAGCTTATAATAAGAAAATTTTTTAAAAATACTTGATTTACTTTCAGAATGGGATATTCAAAGATGTGATCCAAGATCAAGCAGGTTCTAATGGAGCTTATATTGTTTTTTTCAGATGCATTTTTTGTATATTGTTTTCTTCACGATATTTTATGTGGTTTAAGTGTTAGAAGAATAATGGTTTCAGCTGCTTTAGTCCTGTTGGTGCATTGTAGTGAGTTCAAAGTTGATGAACTTTGGACAGAATTTCCATCATTTTACTTAAATATTTAAAGAATGATGTTTTCAGCTATTTTGCTCGATTGATGCATTGAAATGAATCAATTGATGAACTTTGGAAAAGATATTTGTAATTATACATGTCAAATTTAAAGTAACTGATCATCAATGTGTGGAGTAGAGAATCAGATTCATTCTACCCCGGAGATAGTTGTTAGATGTCCATCTTATTTCCCATCAAATCTCTCTTAATTTTATTGATTTTCATTGTGAAGCTTCATTTTTCTCCTCTGTTTATTTTGCTGGCTTAGTTCTCACCATTGTCATTAACATTTCCTATGACAGGTTTTGCTACATAAACATCTCTTCTTTGTGAAGTATAATTGGTTTTGCAAAATGTTGAATGCTGTGCTATCTTGCCAATGTTGTTTTATGCTCAGGAAAGAAAAAAAATTAAAAATTTAAAAAAAATTTAAAAAAAAAAAAAAAAACCTAGATTTGGGTAAAAGAATTTTCCTTTGGCCACATAATCTGGATCATAAATGTTGCAAATTGTAAATGTGACGGTCTGCAATAACACAAGGAAGTTGACGGTGTGAGGGTAAAATCAAATGGTTGAGAATTGGATGGCAGATTTTGTCTTCGTTCCCTATTCATTATTTGAACATAGATGTTTAGCATCTTGTCGAGTTGGGATTTGTACGAATTTGGGACCTTTTCTCATTTTAAGACTTGGATCTACTAAACAAATTACTTTTATATTTAATTGTACTTTATATTCTTAGTTCATTTTAGATCTTAACTAAAATAATATTTTAATTTTTAGTCTAATTTAATAATTTTCAATAAAATATAAAAATTATTTGCATTTGTATATAAGAAAAAATATATTTATTAAAAATAAATAAAAGTAAATTAATTTTGATATTTTGAACGATAAAAATTTATTTTTATATATTTAATAAATAAAAAAATGGAGTTAATAAAAATAAAACAACAATATCCTTTCAAAATATTTGTGTTATATATCTTTCAAAATGTTTGTGTTTCATACCATGCAATTCAAAAAAAATTTTTATTGTTTTTAATAATGTATTTATTTTAAGACTGAAATAAGTTTTCATTATTTGGAAATATAAAAAAGTTTATGCATTTTTTAAGGAGCGATGAAGATATTTTAGATATTAGAATATTAAAATTTTTAGTTTTTAAAATTTTAATAAATAATTATTTTTATCATGTAAGACTACAAAATAAATTTTTATGTTTTTATAATATTTTGACTAAATTAATTTAAAAAATAAAATTATTATCTTAATTAATATATAAATTTAAATTTTAGTCTAATTGAACCAACTGAAAAAATATAAAGAGCAATTTACTCTCTCTCTCTCTCTCTCTCTCTCTCTCTCTCTCTCTCTCTCTCTCTTATGATTTTTATTTTGACTTAGAGTTCAATTAAAATTAAGAATATAATTGATTCAATTATAATTTTGCAAAAAGATTTTAGTTTTTTTTGAGTTTTCACTCTTTAATTATATTCAAGTTAAATTATATGGAAACTGATAATATATAATTAGAGCTTAAATTATTGAGAACTACAAACTAGTAAATTATGAACATAAAACAAATTCTACATTTAATATGTAAGATTTCCAATACGATAATTAGTTTATTCATAAATTCTCAAATCAAATGAATTCTATATTTTTAACCTATACTTTCTTATTTTTCTTTGCACACTAAAACATTAAAATGTTTTAAAAATACTCATTTTGGTCCAATTTTGATAGACTATTTTTTCTTTTTAATTCGTTCAAAAAATATAGGTCATTTTCCATTTTTAATTGTTAGTTAATAATTAAATGTCTGAAATATCATTTATTGGTTAATATAAATATGAGCATTTATAATTAATTTTCATTTTGTTGACTTTAAAATTATAGATTATTACACAATTTTTTATTTGATTTCTAATGCATAATATTTTTTATTTGAATTTTAAAAATTACTCTATTTTCATCCTTGTTCTTCATAAATAAGTTGGCAAGAGTTATTGTTTTAAAAAGACTACTAAGAGCATCTCTAAGAGACTTTTTACTATGTGATAGAGAGCATTTTTGTGGATATTCAAATATAAAGAGTTAGAAAATTTTTATAAAATCCAATGGAGTCTCTATATGTTGCTATTTATTTCACTTTTCCAATAAATATTTAATGTCTTAATTTTTTTTCCATCTTTTCTTTTTATTTAATAAATATTTAATGTCTTTATTTCATTTTATCGAATAAATATTTAAGGAGAAGAAGAACATTTATCAATAAGTTATTAATATATATCTTGAAAATTGAAGTATATATTAATTATTATTAGAATGAAAAGTTAGTTTTTGTTCTCTAAATATAGATAGTCAAACTCGCTTTTTAATTTATAATTTAGAGATAAAGAAATTATTGGAGTTCCTTTTTATTGCATGACTCTTCATCATAAAAAGATTGATTTAAGTAAAAAGTTCCTTAGGATGTTATAAGAGTTTTAGTTAAAAAAAAAATGGCTAAAAAAATAATATTGATTGTAAAAAACTGAATTTCTTAATTCTTGTGTGAATTAAAAGTGGTTTACCAAAATTGGACAGAGAGAGTGTTTGAAATTTCAATGCTCATTAATATCTCAAAAAGAGAAAAAAATAATTTGCAATGCTCATTTTTTCCATTCTTAGTTGAAATTTGAGTGTCTCCCGAATGAATAAGCTCTCTATTCAACTTCTTTTACAAGACAATTTAGCTGAATAATATATTTGTATTCATTCACGAAAAATTATTTATTCAATTGGATTTAATATTTCTTAATTTCAAACTTGAAGATAATCAAAAAGTTTGTTCAAGTTAATTAAAAAAGTAATTTTGAACTTCATGGAATAACTTAAAAAGTTTGGAGTCATATTTAGCCTTTATCATTAAGTTTATTACGAAATTTACTATGGAAACTTATATATATATATATATATATATATATGTGTGTGTGTGTGTGTGTGTGTGTGTGTGTGTGTGTGTGTGTGTAATTTGGATTTATGAATTAAAAATTTTATGTGTTATTGTCTCTAACATGTAATGAAGAAGAAAATAAAAGGACTAAATTTTCCAATAGGTCGGTAGCAGAATTTTTCCTTTTGCCATAAATCTAATGCTGTCTATGGATAGCAAGTTTGACTTAAAAGAGGAGATTTTTCTAAAATAATTAATCTTATCCTGGTATTTTAGAGATTCATTAAACTCTAAATTAATTTGCAGAAGAAACCAAATCATTATGAATATGAGAAAGGTTTGTAGGAGAGAAGTCCCCATTCCAAACTATATCAAAAGTGTTACAACGAAAAGCAAATGTAGCAAAAAAAAATGAGCCATTTTGTTGGAAAATTTTGGCACAAAAAAGAAAGACTAATAGATTAAAATTTTGAAAACAAGCGACAGATATCTTTTGCAAGTAATCCAGAGTAAGGACTAGTTTTCTGACAAGAGAGCACTTCTTTAACTTGCATTTAGCAATTAATTTCAACCTTTATGTTACCGATGTTCATTTTTGATGTTCTTTGATATCAAAATTAGGTATGACAACTATGTAAGAAAAATAAAAGTAGTTAGAGTGATTGGAATGCCAAAATCACTCTAATACTTAAGTTAGTAAATTCATTTGAGAGCTTCAAATGAGAAAATTAGACAGTGAACAAGTCGTTTAGATAGTATATTTGGTCTTGAAATATCCTTTTATACCTATGAATAGCAGTCATTAGATTGAATCTTAATTATCACTGAGATTTGAAGGATTAGTTATCTCATAATTGCATTATTTTGAAGATATAAAAATTAAATGTGCTCATAATCTTCCAAATGTTATCAAGAGTGGATTCAAAATATATGTTACTTTGACTCTATTATTAATGAGGTTGACTAGACGATGTATTATTGAACGACATCATCCTTCGATTTTTATAATTGTATTCACCTAAGAAACTATTTGTTCGTAAGGCATCTACCCCTTTACAAGATGTTCAGATATCTCAGGGCTCTCAATGGTCTCCTCCCCCCTCAAATGATTATATTCTGACATTGAAGTTAGTGAGATGTTCACTTCGGTAGTCAAGGGTTGCTCACTTGACTAAATAGGTTATTTCTAGAGAGTTTCAACCACATTATTAAATGTGCCTTTTAGATGCCCTAGAAGTTTTAACCGCACTAAACTAGTCTTTGTCCCTTTTTGAAAATAATTAATTGCTAATTATTATCACCTCGATGTTGGCAACTTGAGGTAAGTCCTTTTGCTACTCGTAATTATTGCTAGCACATTTCTCTATGTTGTCAATCAAATATAAAAAGGGTTGGGTGTTATTCATTTTCACCTTTTGGTACCTTTGCATTTATTACTTCTTTTTATGCTATTTTCCTTTCTGAAGCTTTAGTTCTCTTTTTGCTTGACTATTTTTCCTTCCTTTCTTATTGTTGGGTACCAATCTTGAGCAAAAACGTTAATCACCAGGTATTTCATCTTCTTCTACTAATTTACTTTTTTGGGTTATTTCTAGAAAATGGATGGGACAATATCACATGTTGTTGCTAAGTTAGGGCACATTGGGATTGTGGTGATTAAGGGAAATTAGGATACCCCAGGGATTTATACAAGATCCTTAAGGATTATAGAGTATTATCATGCTCCTTGGATTATAGAGTTTGTTGGTCCCTTGTACACCGAGAATGGGGTTGAATTGGTGGAAAACTTTGAATTTTGGAGGGGAAGGCTTGTTAAGCAAGAAATATAAGAAGTAGAATAAGAATAGAACACACCAAGTTTTACAGTAATTTAGGTAAACGTCGACTCTCAATTCTTCCAATTGGGTGTTCACTAATGGCCAATGATGTTTTAAAAGCTCACATCTAACTTTACGACTTGTGTTTTTACAAAAGCTCATTCACAACCTCACTAATGTTTCACAAGACTAACACTCAACCGGAACAAGAGTTTTTTAATTAAAGGCTAACTCTCAAACCCAAACCTAATGGTGTTTAATGCTCACATCGAACAATAACAACTCAAATATAAGAAATTAAATGCTTAAAGGTTGAGAAATAAATTTGTAAGAGTTTGGCTATAATGAATGTTATGCTCTTGCATTCAAGCCCATTTGGTGGTGAATTTAGAGGCACCAACCATCAAAGAGACATTACAAATAAAACTGTGTTCAAATCTCCAAAGTATGCTAGGCAGATCATGTAGTTAATGCTTGTCAAATGAAATTTGTGGTCGAGACTGTATAATCGTGATTGTGATATTCATATAACACTGAATTTTGCTCAATCATGGTGGAGAATCTCATTTGTATCTAATTTCTAGTCCATTTGGCATAAAATCATTGGTCTTTTAGGAAAAATAGTCATTACATCCCTTGAGTAAGAGTGAAAATCATGATCTCTACTTTTCCTCTTTGGACACGATAATCACCGCGAAATCGTCTGCCCAAATGGAGGTGTTGTTTTACTAAAATCATGGTCTCAACCAGTATTTTGCTACTGTGAATTTTAATATTTCAAAGGTTCTTTAGGACACCTAACATAATCTAGTTAAAGACTTTATTCCCTCTAAGTGAATATAAAAAGTAGTGGTCATGATACTAGATGTGACATACATCGTGAAATCGCCTGCCCACATTTATCTAACTCTTCTACAAGATAATAGTTACGACCTTCTAATTCATGGCTGCGAATTAGGATGCAAATTTCAATCTTTGAGACTAAGGCTTTCATTCAAATTCCAATGCGATCCTACCTAAATATCTATAAGATAAATAATTAAAATGGATGTTAGGAGTTATCAATCTACATTGTCAAGATCAAAAGAGAGTTTTGACTTAGGTTTCACCAAGCTAGTCCAACAATCTCCCCCTTTTTCATTTTGACAACTTAGATTGAATTTGCAAAGGATAAAAAATGTGTAAGCGTATTCTAGATTGTGTGAAGTTGACATGGTTAACAAATTGAAATGGTTGAAATGCTCTCCCTCAATTTATACTCCCCTTCATTTAATGACATGCAAGCTCTCCCCCTTTGTCAAGATCAAAAAGAGAGAGAGGTTAAGTGCAATGACAAATAGTATAATAATAAGGATAATTAAAATGATATGATGGCAATTAGTTGAGAATTAGAGTAACATAATTAGAATTTTTACTAAAGATGAACATCATTCATTGAACCAAATTTGCATTGATCAACGATAGAAAGAACACATTTCAAACTTTTATTAAAAAAATAGATACATAACATAAGTCAAACATATAAGTATGTTTGATCTCACACTTAGGCCAAAATTAAAACAGTAAAGGTTTAAAACAAAAAATGAATAAGAAATAGAGCTAAAAGAAAACTAGAAGGTAGGAGAAATATCATCATCACTATCTTTAATGAATTCTTCATCTCCTATTCTTTAGGCTTCATCTCCTTCTTCCTCTTGGTCACCTTCTTTTTCTTGAGTGTCTTCCCAATCTTCAAAATCAAGAATATGACAAGGAGTAGCACCAACCTTTTCTTGAAGGTCATCCAAGTCACTATGAAGGTGAGAGAGAAGAAGGAACTTTCTCTTGATCATTCTCATCACCTTGTCAAGTTTCTTATTGATGGAAGAGAGAAAGAAGGAAGAAGACTTGGATTTTTATTTTACCTTGGACTTTGAAGAAGGAATGGGCTCTTAGGTGCCTTCTTCAATCACTAGCCTCTTTCTTTTAGAGGCATGAGTTGTCTCTTGCTTCTTTGCCCTATAGGATCCCAAAGTATATGCATAAGAGTTGAGATGAATGGCCTTGATATTAATCAAATAGGTGAAATCAATAAAGTTTTAGGATGGGACATACTTTTTGGTGAGGAATTTTTCATTCTCATTTATCAAAGCCCCCATAAACCTATAAATGGTTGTGATGTGAGAGGATAGGAGAAATTGGCTCTTAGGTTTGGTACTTATGTGGATAAATTGATCCATAAAATATCTCCCAGTTTGGATGGCCTTATTTTTAGGAGGCAAAAGAGAAAAGGTAGGTCTTTTTGAGAGACTTTTATGTTCTCATCACCCCTAGCATTGATGGAAAAGGTAATAATCCTATGAAGGAGTTAAGGTTTTGATGTATTTGGCCACTGAAGTTTTCAAATCATATTTGGTTTTAGTAGAAAAAACTCACAATTGATGATGCCAAGGGAAGATATAATGAGTGAAACATCATCTCTGGTTTGGAAATTAAAAAGGGAGGAAAGTTAGGGAAAAAATAATGAAATAGGGATCTCCAAATGCCCTAATGACAAGACCATGCGAACCTACTTTAGATTTTACCATTCGACTAAGAGTGACAATGCACATGAACTCTTGTATAATTTCTTCATAGCCTGGTTATTCATAAAAAATGAATTCATTCTAGCTAAGATTAGAGAGAAATGCTCGGATTTATTCCTTGATGCTAAGAGTTTCAAGAATAAAGAAGAAGCGTATTTTGTTGGGTTGGATGATCTTTTTGGTGTTGGCCTTGTATCTCTCCTTCTCTTCCTTTATGATTTCCTTCATAAGATGAAGAGGAGGAGGCCTTGAGGTTAGGCAACACCTTTCCCCTTTTCTACTATTGGCCTTTAAGCACCAAGAAGGGGGTTGAATTGATGGGAAACTAAAAAGTTTGAAGGGAAGGTGAGGTGTTTAGAGAATGGAGAAAGAGTAGAAACAATGAACACAAGATATTTATAGTGGTTTGAGTGTTAACAAACCCTACGTCCACTCTTCAATTCTTCATAATTGGGTATTTCTCTCAACTTAAAATGGTGTTTCCAAGCTCATACCAAACTTGTACAATGTATTTTGATGGCTCACACACAATCCTATAATTTGTGTTCCAAGGCTCACACAAAACCTCACTCAAGTGTTTTATACAAGCTCACACTTTAACTATTACAAGAGTTTTGATAGCTAGGCTAACTCTTAACCCAATTACTATTGTGTTTAATGCTTATACCAAATAACAAGAACTCACAATCAAAGAATAAGAAGTTGTGAAGCAAATTTGTAAAAGTTTTTACTACAATTAATGAAATTCTGTTACATTCATGTTTGTTTGGTGGAGTATTTATAGGCAATAACCACTAAAGAGACATTACTAACAAACTATACCTAAATCTCTAAGGTAAGTTAGGTAGATTTTGCATTAAATGTCTGTCAGACTGAAGTCGCATTCGTGACTGGCATTTCGCGGTCATGATTTTCCAAGTTCCATTGGAAAGACTGAAATCATGGTAGAGAACCCTGTTTTGTGCCTAATGGCTAGTCTATGTGTCTTTGTGACATTGGTGCTCTAAGAAATATAGACATTGTGTTTAATTAACCAATGAAAAGTCATAGTCGCGATTGAGATCCTTTTTGGGTGCGATAAGAACCGTGAATCCTTCTATTTGGTGAGGAGAAAACACTCTCTTGGGTTGCGGTGGAGACAGGTGCTTCGCCCTCGCGAATTTTGATATTCCAATGGTTTTCTTGGACACTTGGCTTGTTATGGTTGCAAACTTGGTTCCCTTCTTTAAGCTATGAAATTCGCAATAGTGACTCTGGATGCAAACACCACCGCAAATCTCTTTATGTGTCCTTCAAGTTTCCCTCAGCTGGATCACAATTGTGATTTCCTCTGCGAATTCATCTGGCCCAAGTTCATCCATCCTTATTGTAAGGTTATGATCGCGATTTATAGGATCCTCACCATGAATTTGGATGTCTAACTCAAAGCTAGAGATTTAGACTTCCATCCAATTTTCAATGAAAAACTAACTTAAAAATTACAAAAATAATACTTAAACAAAGAGACCTATCAATCTTTATTGTCAAGATCAAAAAGAGGCCTTTGACTTAGATTTGACCAACCTAGTCTAACATCTACTCTTATGAGTTTCTTGGGTACCATGAGAGTAGAGGAAAAAAAAAGTATGTGAGAAATTGAAAAAAGATGAGAGGTATGATGAAGAATATGATAAAAGTGGAATAGAGGAATGTGAATGAGACTTAAATAGGTAGAGAATAAGGGTAAAATAGTTATAAAATGGTCAATAAAGCATTGAAAAAGGAAAGACACTGTTTGATTGTCAAATCAATTAATGCCTAGGGGTTATAGCATATCGCGGTCGCTGCATCATTTGATTATCAAATCAATCAATGTCGAGCGGTTACAACATATCGCAATTGCTACATACTTATCGCGATAACTATTTATGACATTTCTAAGTAACAATTTAAGATTTCCTTGGGAAAGAACATAGTTAATGGTTAATAGATTTGAAATTTGAAAAATTTTGTAGTGGTGATCATAAATAGCAATAAGGAATTGAAAAAGGTTGAAAGGTTGAAGAACACTTATAAGTAGTAATTGCTAATTATAAATCTCGATTGCGAATTACAAGGCATTTTTAAAAAAAAAATGAAAGAAACATTAGCCCAAACTTGATGTGATTAACATAATATCATGATGATTAGTTCAAGTAATTTGACATTGAAAAACACAATTGCATAATGAATTAAAACATCTACAACATCCAACACAATAAGTTATCATGTAACCACTAATCATATCAAATAATGAATTAATATTGGCAAGTATAGTGGAGTACATAAAGTGAGACCAATTTTCACTCTATGAAACTTCCATCTAGCATCTCTAGTTCCCTCTTGATAAAGTTCATTCTTTTTTCATTAAGGGATTTAGTGAAAATATCTTTAAGTTGGTGTTGGTGTCAATAAATTCTAACACTACATTACCATTTTAGATATGATCTTTAAGAAAATGATGTCTAATAGTAATATGTTTGCTTCTTAAATGTTGGATGGGATTCTTAGAAAGATTTATTACACTAGTGTTATCACATTTGATGGGATTGTAATCAACATTTTCTTCATAATCCTCTAGTTATTTTTTCATCCAAAGAACTTAGGTACAACAACAATCCACTGCTACATATTCTACTTCATTAGTGGATAAGGCAACTGAAACTTGTTTCTTATACTAAGAAACTAAACATCCACTAAGAAAGTGGCAAGTTCTAAAATTTCTCTTTCTATCTATCAAACTATCGACATAATCTTTATTACAATATCCAAGAAGACTAAATGATGAATTCCTATGATACCAAAGTCCTAAATGCAATGTTCCAGGCAAATACTTAAGAATTCTTTTAATGACATTCATATGAGATTCCTTAGGACAATATTGGAATTTTGCATACAAGCAAACACTAAACATGATATCAAGTCTAGATGTAATAAGAAAGAGGCAAGAGCCAATCATACCTATATAATTCTTTTCATCAATAGGCTTACCTGAATCATCCTTGTCTAGCTTGATAATTGCACTCATTGGGGGTTTTAATACTTTGCATCCATCCATACCAAACTTTTTGAGTAGATCCTTTGTGTACTTTGCTTGGTTGATGAAATTGCCCTTTTTGGTTTTCTTGATTTGAAAAATCAAGGAAAAACTTGAGCTCTTCTTTTATGCTCATCTCAAACTCCCTAGTCATACACTTAGTAAATTTTTCACAAGGTGATCATTAATAGCATCAAATATAATATCATCAACATATATTTGCATAATAAGTGTATCCTTATTGTGCCTTTCCATAAACAAAGTAGTATCAACCTTGCCTTTTTCAAAATCATTTTGAAAAAGAAATGAACTAAGCCTTTCATACCAAGCTCTTGGAGCTTATTTTAAACCATATAAGGCTTTAGTTAATTTGAAAACATGATTTGGAAAAACATGAGACTAAAAACCTGAAGGTTATTTAACATAAACTTCCTCTTCATTGAACCATTTAGAAATGCACTTTTCATATCCATTTGAAAAGGCTTAAAATTCATGTGACATGCAAATGCTAAAAGAATCCTAATGGCCTCTAATCTTGGTACGGAGTAAAAGTTTCATCATAATCAATGCTTTCCTTTTGGTTGTAACCCTTTGCAACCAATCTAGCTTTGTTTTTTATAATAACACTTTGCTTATCTAACTTATTCCTAAACACCCATTTGCATCCCATAACTAGGTGTTCCTTAGGCCTAACAAGTTTTAAACTTTATTTCTCATAAATTGGTTGACTTCCTCTTGCATAGCAATCACCCAACTATCATCATCAAGAGCCTTATTAATAGATTTAAGCTTCATATGAGAAATAATAATAAAATTATTATCTAAAGTATGTAATTGAACTTTAGTACTTACTCGTTTGGATTTCTCACCAATGATAAGATCTTTTAGGTGATTATTGGAATATCAATCCTTGGATAGTTCTTGAGCTTAGTTTTCCTTTTATTGTGATTAAGGTTCTTCAACTTCTTGTGATGGCTTATCTTTAAGATCAATCATAATTTTTTTTGGTGTTGAATCAAGCTCCAACTTCTCAAAGTCACCTATAAGTTTATCAATAAGAAAACTTTTTCCAAGATTAAGTTTGCTAGATTATCAAATACAATATTCATAGACTCTTCAACCACCATAGTCTTTTTGTTAAACACCCTATAGGCTTTACTAGAGGTGGAATAGCCAAGAAAGATATCCTCATTGATTTTGGAGGCACATTTTCTAAGGTTGTCCTTGGTATTGAGTATGAAGCATTTGTACCCAAAAACTCTAAGATATGAAAGCTTAGGTTTTTTTACCATTCCATAGCTTATAAGAATTTTTGTTTAGAATGAGTCTTTTGAAAACACGATTTGCAATATAACATGCAGTATTGATAGCTTTGGTCCAAAAGTAATTAGGTAAGGAATACTCATTAAGCATAGTTCTAACCATCTCTACCAATGTCCTACTTTTCATTTCTGCAACTCCATTTTGTTGTGGTGTTCTAGGAGTAAAAAAGTTGTGAGAAATTCCATTCCCCAAACAATAATTTTCAAAGATTCATTTTGAAATTCCTTTCCATGGTCACTCCTAATAGAAGAAATGAAGTAACATTTTTCATTTTGAACTCTTTTAGTAAAACTTTTGAAAGCAGCAAAAAAGTGTCACTCTAATGAGCAAGAAAGGATACCTAAGTGAACCTAGAGTAGTCATCAACTAGGACAAATGCATAATACTTTCCACCAAGACTAGCATTTCTAGTGGATCCAACTAAGTCCATATGAATGAGTTGAAGAGGTCTAAAAGTACTTACAACTTTTTTGCTGTGAAGGATGCTTAGTATTACTTCCCTGTTTGGCAAGTTCTACATGTCTTGTCCTTTAAGAACTTAAGCTTTGAAAGATCCTATACTAGCTCTCCTTTTGATAAACTTTGTAGAAGCTTTATGGTAGCATGTCTAAGTCTTTTATGCCAAAGCCAAGATTCATTGCTAATAGAGATAAGACACTTAAAAGATTGGTTAGCAAAATTGTCTAAGTTAATTAATGTAACATCCATATCCTCATTTATTGGCATTCTCACATGAACATATTACATAAATGATTTGCAATCCCACATGAACATATGCATTGGATAAATGATAATTTAGATATGTGAATTGGATAAGCATGACGATGACACTTGCACCATTGCATTTGGGACACTTGAACATATATTTAGTATTTGTATAGTTGCATGAAAAATTATCTTATATTGTATGCATGTTATAGCATCATAAATAATGGTGTTTTAGAAATTATTTAAAAGTATAAGGAGCATATGGGGATTAGGAGATGGATGGAGGTTATGAAGGAGTGAATAAGAGGGACTAAAAGAGGAAAAGTGAACTTCTAACCAATAGAAATGAGGCACCATGATTTTATCTTATTAGAATAGTATTACAAATTGAATTTTTCATCCTTTAGGAGCATAATAGAGAGGATAAGCATGATGGGAAACAAAAGAAGAGAGAGCTAAGGAAGAAAGAAAGAAAGGAAGAATAAGAAGAAGGAGAAGGAAAGGGAGAAGAGTGAGCTGCCTAGGAAGAAACTCTAAGCTTTTCTGGTTTTGGAAAAAGAGGCAAGTTAATTTATCTTTTTCCCACTTTAAATTACTCCCTCATGACATGTTAAACATACATGATTAGGAAGAATTATTGAGTATTTAAGATAGAGCTTATGTATGGAGATTATAGCTTAAGAAAAATAGAGTTGATTGTGTTGGTTTTGTTGTTAGAGCAACTTGTTACACCCACAATTTCATAACCCTAGAAGAGGAATTATGGAAAGTATGAACCATGAAAGTTGCATCTTTATGCCCCATCTAATATCATGAAAAACTTGTTTGCTTAATTTGGTATGTGTGAAGAGCTATGGCTCCTTCATTAGGGCTGGTTCACAACCAATCAAAATCTCCTCAGTCATTATGTTTTCATACATTTTGATGACTTAATGTGCTGATTTAAACAAAGTGAAAATAATAAAATTTGTAGGATTATATCCTATCTAAATATCTATAAAGCAATTTTGCTTACTTTATTGTGTGGAAAGAGATATACCTCTTTTATTGAGATTGACCCTAATCCTGATGAAACCTATTTCATCTTTTAATTCTATTTTTCAAGAATTTAATGGCCATAGAATGGAAATTTGGTGATATTGAAAACTTTAAAGTTTTATTTTTGTGTCTAATAGACATTCCTATAAAATATTTTTGCCAAATATATCATGATTGATGAGATATTGCTCATTTATTGTGACTGATTCTCAATGTGTTGAAAACTTGCTCACCCTAAGATTGACCATTTATTTTGGTGACCTTATAAACTGAATTTGACAATGTATAAAACATAATAAATGTTTTTTATATGTGATATGTATCTTTTGGTTAGTCATTCTTGTAATTGGATTTGTACAATTTTAGATATACCCATGAGTGTAAGACCTACTTAGACTGAGATGACATTGAAACAGGGTAGAATTCAAAAATTTACCACATTTTTTATGTCTTATATTTTTCTGAAATTTGACTATGTTGTATCATTATGTGTCTAGTTTATTTAAAAAAAACAAGTTATTTGGACAAGTTTGGTAAGAGTTATTACAGTTAAACTATAGCAAGGTCAGGCTGCCATATAAGAAAAATATGCATAAACACTAGGTCCACTTGCATGGACGATGACCATAGTTGCATACCAAACATTCATACTCATTTTGACATACTTATGACCATGTATGTATTGAATGTTAAGATCTCAACATTTTGAGGAAGCCCAAGAGAGAGGACCAAACCTACCATAAAGGTCAATCGCATCAAAATGTATGTAAAATCCATAATTGAATTCTAATGTGTATGCATGTTGATTTATGATATGGTTATGTTTTATTACATGTATATGTGATTGAATTATGACATTTACATGTGAATACAAGTCAAGTGTATATGATCTTATTGATTACTTAGTATACCATTATGAATGAACACTTGCATATGGAACTAAAAGGAAGTTATGACCAACTTGTCAAACACTTGCAAATCACTTAGAAAAAGGGACCAATATGTCCTATTGGCATATGTTATTGATCAAATGATTCACTTGTTATATGTTGGCCAATAAAATCAAATGTCACTTGAATCACATGAGTTCTTCAAAGCAGTGTTTATCATGCAAGGTCATGACAAAATCAATCTATTGCATTTCCATGTGCATAGTCAATTTTTATACCGGTAATATATCCTGATGATATTTGATTATTGGTTGTGCCATAAGAATCTTATTATTATTTTTATTCAATGAGTTACGACTCACCAAATCACAATTATGTTTTTCAAACATTGAAGCATAGGGTTTGGATACTTTGGAGCATAAAGTTTTGCATGTAGACACATAGAGCTCGAGTCGTCGGCTGAATTCCAACGCTCTCTCTCCTTGTGTCATGTACATATATCTAGATAGGAATCAATTTATGGTCACTAGCCCAGAACATTAGTTAACATATATGTACATTAAATACATGTTAAATTATGTATGTATGATAAATTATGTATGTATGATGAATCAATATTTATGCATATGTATTTGGACATGAATGTCATGATTAGTAAATGAAAATGAGTGTTATAATTAATTAGGTATTGCTTCTCCTTTCACCCCTAAAGACGGCCTTCTTATCTACCAAGGTGGTAACTTGACATTCTCTAAGGTCAAAGGTGACTTTATTACCTTTGTCACATAATTGACTTACACTTAATAAATTATGTTTCAATCCTTCAACTAAAGTAACATTATTAATAAGAGAGCAACCTTTCTTACCAAAAGTTCTAATACCAATTACGTTAACTTTGGAATTGTTTTCAAATGTGACATTGCCACCATTCTCTAATTAATGGCTATGAAGAGCTTCTTATTTCCGGTCATGTGTTTTGAGCATCCATTATCCACATGTCAGTCATTGTCTTCTTTGGTGATTTTTAAACATTCCTACAACACAAAAACAATTTACCATTATTTAGGTACCCAAGTATACTTGGGTCCTTAGGGGTTAGGCTTAGAAGGGTCCTCTAATTTGAGATGTGCCTTCCTAATGTAGTGAAAGACATTAATATGTTCATACTTCATGTAATAGTGGCATTGGAGTTTAGACTTATGACTCTTTCCCCTATGCACGATTTAGTATGAGTAGGAGGCCTTCTCATACTTTGGTTGTAAGAGTGCATGCAAGTGCATAAGAGATGAAGAGTAGAAGAGAAGTTTTTATATGTGTGTTGTTGTCCCTAGGCACCAAGAAGGGGGGCTAAATTGGTGAATAAAAATTTCAAAACAAAGATAAAAGAGGAGAAGAAAGAATAGAGGAGACATAATCAATTTATAGTGGTTCGGGTATAATTGACCTTACGTCCACTTCCCAATCGATCAATTGGGTATTTCACTATCTCAATGGTGTTTTCAAGCTCACACCCAACTTATACAACTTGTGTTTTGATGGCTAACACACAACCTTACAACAATGTATTTTCTAGGCTCACACAAAACCTCACTCAAGTGTTTCACTAGGCTCAATCTTAAACCTTTCTAGAAGTGTTTTTTACAGGCTAACACAAAACCTCACAACTTGGTGTTTAATGCTCACACCTAACAATCGCAATTTCATAAAAAAAGATGAAGAAAATGAGTAGCAAAGATTGAGAGCTTTAATCACTGTAATAAATTCCTTAGCAACCTTATTCATGGTTGTTTGGTGGAGTATTTATAACCAAACTTCACCAAAGAGAAGTTGCAGATCATAGCTCATCAAATCTTTGAGACATGTTTAACAGATTTTGCATTAAATGCTTGTTAGGATGAAATCGCGGTCGCTACTGCCTTTCACAGTCGCAAAATCCAAATTCTTCAAGTGAAACCCCGTTTGTGTCTAATGACTAGTCCATGTGGCAGCTTCTTATTAGTTCACCAAGAAAATATAGTCGTTGTCTTTTACCTACTTTCAGAATTCATGGTCGCGAGTTTTCTTTCATAGGCCGCGACAGAGGACGCGAATTCATCAGCTAAAGAAGTCATCTTTCTTCCATAGAATTCGAGGTCACTACCAGCAAGATGCCTCCGCGAAATTTGACTTCCAACAGTCTTCTAGGACACTTGTCAAGCTATGATTGTGGACTTGCTTCCCTCTTGAGTTACTTTGAAATTCGCGGTCGTGACTAAAGCGTGACTTTCACCTCGAATTCATTTGTCACAGAATGGCTTCTTCTTTTCCATCGGTTGCGGTTGAGAATGGCTCCACGATTTCGCCTGCTTGAATTTCAGCATGTCTTAACATGTGTCGCGGTTGCGAATCCTAGATTGCGATCACGATTTACATGACACTTTGGAGTTTATCAATTCCTTTCATTTATTCTTGAGAGATTGATTCATTTTGGCAAAATCAACACTTATTTTAAATATTAGTGATGATCAATCTACTTTGTCAAGATCAAAAGAGGTTCTAAACTTAGGATTAATCATCCTACTCCAACAATCTCCCCCTTTTTGATTTTGACAACCTAGATTGATCCAAAGTCAAAAATAAGTGTAGAAAAGTAAAATTGAATCATAACTTAGCAAAGATTCCTAAGTGTAAAATAACTTAGCAAAAACTTTCTAAGTGTAAAACCTAATTTGCTTACGTTACTCCCCATTAACTTATGCACTTGCTTGTTTACTCCCCCTTAATTAGTTATCTCTAATTTTTCACTTGAATCTTATTTTATCTCCCCCTTTGGCAAGATCAAAAAGAATTAGTAAAGACTAAAGATAATTAAAGGAAAGTTAAGCATAAGAAACAAAATTTTATAAGAGACAAACATGGATAGCATAAAGAGATGCAAGAACAAACTTTTATATATATACTAACTTTGTGATTACAAGGTTGGATTACAAAAGGTAACCAAATAAAAACAAAGTAAAAAAGAAATCTAAACACTAAAAGGCTGGGGAATCACTATCATAGCCAGACGAGTTTGCCGCTGTCTCTGGGAGGCCACCTTCGGCTTCATCTCCATCTTCCACACCTTGATCCCCATCTTGAGTATCGTCAAAATCTGTAAAGTCGGGGAGGTGGCAGGGTGGAATTCTAAGTTTCTCCTGTAGATCAACCATGTCGCTGTGGAGATGGGAGAGAAAGAGTGATAGTCTCTTCATCATTCGCATTATCTTATCCAGCTTGCGGTTGATGGTGGAGAGCGATACTTTTTTGGTTGGCTTTAGTGAAGGAGGAGCAGACGGGGCTGAAGAAGGAACCTCTTCAATGTGGAGGCGCTTCCTTTTGGAGCATTGAGAACTCTCCAGTCATTGTGCACCGTATGCGCCAAGTAAATAGGCATAGGAATCAGGATGTATCGCCTTGGCATTGATGAGGTATGTGAGATCCAAAAAGTTCTGTGAAGGCAAATACTTTTTGGTTAGGAGCTTTTCCTTGTCCTTGTCAAGAGCACCCACAAAGCGATAAATTGCGGTAATGTGTGATGGGAGTAAGAACTGACTCTTTGGCTTGGTACTCATGTGAATCAACTAATCCACTAGATACCTGCTGGTCTGGATGGGCTTGTTTTTCACCAAGCAGAAGAGAAAGGTAAAATCTTGTTGTGACACCTTTTCATTTCCATCACCCTTAGCATTGATGGAGAATGTGATGATTCGATGAAGGATCCATAAAGGCAAAGTCTTGATATGTTTCGCCAAGGAAGATCGAGGATCATGCTTGGCCTCTATCGAAATCTCTGCCCAAAACTCAGAGTAGATGACATCGATGGAAGCAATGACAAAGGGAATGTGCCTGCCAATTTAAAGAGTGAAGAGGTCGGATAACTGCTTGAATGTGATGTAGTATGGATCTCTGAATGCCTTAAAAGTCATTCCATATTGCCCTGCAGGAGACTTCATTTTACGGCTCAACTGAACCGTGCACATGAACTCTCGAACGATCTCTTCATATCCTGGTTCCGCACGAAAGATAAAGTCATTCCAGCCCAGATTGGACAAGAATGCCTGGATTTCATTGGCGAGACCAAGAGATTTGAGCAGAAAGGATGAAGGTATTTTGTTTGGGAGGATGGTTTTGGAGAGGTTTGCTTTGTATCTCTCCTTTTCCACATGAGTTACTCCTCTCATGTTGAGAAGATAAGGAGGGGCAGAGGGTTGTGCAATTCCCTTGCCCTCATCGGCTCTGGATGATTTTTTGGGTGCCATGGTAGTTGCTTGAGAGAGAGAGGAGAAATTTTAAGAGATTTGGAGATTTGGAAGTTAGTAGAATTGAGTTGTGATGAAATCACTACTTAAGGGGGGGTATTTATAGGCTTCAAGGGGTGTGAAAACGGTCAAAAACGGCTAGAAATGGATTAAATGAAGGGTTGGCAACATTTGGTAATCAAATCTCATAAATATGAGTCAGTTACTGTAATTCGCATCCACGATTTCTTTAGTCGCGACCACGAATTCCAAAAAATGTGAGTAACGGATAAATTTTCCTCGGGAATGCGCACTGCAATGGTCATAATTTTGAAAAAATGACAAAATTCGTGGTAGAGAGTGATTTTCAAGACTGCGAATTGACATTTGACAGCCGATAAAGTTGACTTGTAATTCGCAACCGTGAAGAATGAATAGTGACCGCGAATTGCAAGTCATCAAGGATAAGAATGAAAATTTTGAAAAAATATGTGATCTCCTAAAATCAAAGTATAAAATCTTTCAATATCATTAATTAAACATATCACACGCATATATCACACAAGATCAAACAATAATTTTCACTTGAGGGAACTTCCATCAACCATTCCCAATTCTCTCTTAATGAAGTGCATTCTTTCTTCATTTAGAGGTTTAGTGAAAATATTTGCAAGTTGATGATTAGTGTCAATGAATTCTAACACAACATCACCTTTTTGTACATGATCTCTAAGAAAGTGATGTCTAACATCTATATGTTTACTTCTAGAATGTTGGATGGGATTTTTTGAAAGATTAATAGCACTTGTATTGTCACATTTAATAGGAATGTGATCAGTCACTTTACCAAAGTCCTTTAATTGTTGTTTCATCCAAAGAACTTAGGTGCAATAACAACCCGCCGCCACATACTCGGCTTCCGCGGTGGATAAGACAACCGATACTTGCTTTTCACTAAACCAAGAGACTAGACATTCTTTTATGAATTGGCAAGTCCCAAAGGTGCTTTTTCTATCTAAAAGACTACCTGTATAATCTGTATCAGAGTACCCTATTAGGCTAAAAGAAGAGTTCCTAGGA
>CATIWR010234167.1:0-31259 GCA_949677035.1 Omphalea diandra | reverse complement strand
GATAAGCAGTTATCTATACCTAACTTTGCACTTCTCATATATAAATTTGTATTTAGTCGAAAAGTTTTTTTTTTTCTCTCCTAACCCTATAACTCTAACTTTATTATTATTATTATTATTATTATTATTATTATTATTATTGTTGTTGTTGTTGTTGTTGTTGTTGTTGTTATTATTATTCTATTTCACATTTCTATTCTATTTATAGATGCAGAAAAAAATATAATGTATGTAGGGTCAATAGTTTTGGAAATTATAGGATATATTTAGTGTTAAAAATCTATTTTTGGATATATGAAAAAAAAATCTATTTAGCAATTACATATCTTACTTATAGCTTTTACAAGATTTGTACATTGAGTTCACTATGGATTTGACAAGTTTTGTATTTTTGAGTTCATCATGCATATGCAACAACAACAAACAACAACAAAATCTAATTAAGTAATTGATCTTTTAGAACAACATATGCAACAATTCTAAATTTTATTTCATTTCTTTTCTTAAAAAAAGAATACACAACACATACATTACCCTCCCCTTTCATCTTCACCTCATTTCTTTCTTCTGTCGAATCCTTGAACATAGAAATGGAATCCCCATACCCAAGTCTAAGGGTGTAAGTTTCATGGTATCTAAATGGCATACCGCCAAAATCGCACAATCAATATCGATAGATACCGATACTAGTACTGATTGATATCGAAAATTTTCGGTATTAAAATTCAAACTTTAAGGGTATCGATATCAATTTCAGTTCTTTGAAAATTTTAAACGGTATACCATTAGTAAAATTGTGTTTTTTATATGGACACTTGTAGGTTTTCTGTAGCATAGCAGAAGCAGTCTCCCTCCTCTCTTTTTTTTCATTATGTCGTTCCTTTCCTTTTTTCCATTTTTCTTTCTCCATTCATCATTTCTTTTCTCATCTAATCAACAACAACTCTTAATTTTTCAATTCTCCATTCACCGTTCTTTCTCAATTCACCGTTTCTTCATCGTTCTTTCTCCATTCACCATTTCTTTTCTCATATAGTCAATAACTACTCTCAATTTTCCATTCTCCATTCATCGTTCTTTCTCCATTCATCGTTTCTTTTCTCATGTAGTCAACAATTACTTTCAATTTTTTCATTCTTCATTCACCGTTCTTTCTCCATTCACCATTTCTGAGATGGAGACTTGTGATTATAACCAAGTAAGTGATTTTTTTAATAATTATTTATTTTATTTTTACACAATCTTATGAACATGTTTAGAATCATAGAATCAACATGATTTTTGCACAATTTGTGATACACCAGATAATTATTGTTTGCTATTACATCACATGTGTGTGAATTTGTGTTGTTGCTCTAAAGTACCAAATTAACTTGGAACTTTTCATTCTATTATGTTGTTGAGGTGTTAAGGAACTTTTCATTCTGTTATGCTGTTGAGGAGCTTTTCATTCTGTTATGCTTTTGAGGAACTTTTCATTCTGTTATCTTGTTGAGGAACTTTTCATTATGTTTAGTTTAGTCTTCTAATCTCTATGTACTAAAAGATACTCAAACCCTAAACTATAACACCGACATTCATAATCACTCAACATAAAGCCGCTTTAAATGGTCAACAATGAATAACTATTAGGATGGGTAATCAGGGAGAATTTCCATGCCTTTTATAAAAATAAATGGTGCGTTTAATACTATATCTTAATGCAAGATTTCAAAAATATGAGTTTACATATTCTTGCATCTTTTCTTTGTTTTCAATGTGGCAATATTTGTATTTCTATTTCATATGTAAATACTTGCATTATCTCACTAATAATTAATATGAAGTGTTAATCTCTTCAAAATTTAGACTTAATAATGTCATTAAAAGGATATATATAATTGAATGTTAATTAGGTCTAATCTTTTTTTTTTTTTTACAAGAGCGAGGTTCTCTCGATTTTTCATAATAATATAATGAGTTTATCTCCGTGATAAAAGTTAAACAAAAAGGCTATTTCCTATTATATAGCTTATGATAGCTCATTCAAACTTTTATAATTGAAAGTTATTTTATTATTGGTAGGTTTAAAAATGACTGATAATACTTTTGTATGATTGTCATAAATAGACTGATATGATTGCTAATCCAGTGGATTATACCAATCAAGAAGATCATTCGAAGCTTCCCCATTACCTTAAAAAATGGGGAAAAAAAAGAAAGTTAACATCACATACTTGGGATCACTTTGAGTGGATTGAAGGCAATAATAAGATTAAAGCTAAATGTATATATTGTGGTGATGTTGTGAGTGTAGACCCTAAGGTAAATGGGACAAGTTCAATTAGAAGTTTAGAAGTCATTATAGAACATGTTCTCATGTACCTAAAAAAGTTGATGGAACAAATCAAAATGTAATCAATGTGCAAAAGTCTTTGAGTTTTAAAGTAAGGATTCTATGAGTAGTAGAAGTACTAAGTTTGATTAAGAGCAAGTTAGGGAAGCTTTAGCTACTATGATTATTATTGATGAACTTGCTTTTAGATTTGTAGAAGGAGATAGGTTTAAAGAGTTCATAGCAGTTGCATGTCCAAACTTTGTTATCCCATCTAGAGTTACAATAAGTAAAGATCGTTATAGTCTTTATTTGAAGGAAAAAAAATAATTTGAAGAAGTTTGTTAAAAATATGGTTTGAAGAGTAAGTATAACAACTGATATTTGGACAAGCTTGCAACGAATTAATTATATGTGCCTCATTATATATTACATTGATAATGATTGGAATTTGTGCAAAAATGTGTTAAACTTTTGTCCAATTGCCTCACATAAGGGTAAAGAGATAGGGAAAACTATTGAGAAGTGTTTGAGTGATTGGGGGATTGATAAAATTGGGGCAATAACAGTTGATAATGCTAGTTCTAATGATGTCGCTATTGGGTACTTGAAAGAAAAAAAATAAAGCATTAGGGTACTAGTATCATGAATTGTTATCACTTGCATATGTGATGCATTGCACATCTAATTAATTTAGTTGTGAATGATGGGTTGAAGGAGATTAACATTTCTTTTAAAAGAGTTAGAGGTGCAGTTTGATATATTAGGTAATCACCTACTAGATTAGCCAAATTCAAGGAGTGTGTTAAGATAGAAAAAATCAATTATAAAAGTTTGTTGTGTTTGAATGTCCTAACTAGATGAAATAACACATAAAAAATGTTGGACACAATCCAAAAGTTTGAGAGAGCATTTAAGACATATGAAGATATGGATCCTTTGTTTGGAATTGAACTCTTAAGAGGTGATGGAGAAAATAATGAAGATAGCCTTGGTGCTCCTAGAGTTGCAAATTGGGGGAGTATTAAAAGGATGGTGACTTTCTTGCAACACTTTTATCATCTTACTGTAAGAGTTTCTAATTCTTTATATGTCACTTCAAATCTATTTTTTCATGAGATAAGTTATGTTCATTGTCTCTTAAATGAATGGGTCCAAAGTGATGATGTAGAGTTGAATGGCATGGCAAAAAAGATGAAACCTAAGTATGATACGTATTGGGGGGGACATTGAAAAAATTAACAAACTCATTTTCATTGTGGTGGTCATTTCCTAGATTTAAACTTCGGTATGTTGAATTTGGGATAAAGAAATGTATGTGGGTTAAAATGGAGATAAATTAGCCAAGAGTGTGAGAGATGACACATATGATTTATTTAATGAATATTCTAGATTGCATGGGGCTGAAAATTGTTATTGCATTAGTGGCTCAAGTTCTCAAATATCAACTATAATGAAGAAATTTCAAGTGATGATCAAACATAAAACATGAAGTGGATTATGCAATGAAAATTTAGAAGGATTAAAAATCAAAATGGTAGCTATTTATCCAAGTCATAATTGGATAAATATTTAAATGAAGAGTAAGAAAGTGATGAGAAGGAAGACTTTTATATCTTAGGATGATGGAGTTTGAATGGACCTAGGTTTCCAATTTTATCTCATATGACTCACAATATATTAGTTGTTCCTATTTCCACAGTAGCTTTAGAATAGACTTTTAGCACATGTAGGAGAGTACTTGATGCATTTAGGAGTTCGTTAACTCCTAAAATTGTTGAACCTTTAATATGTAGCCAAGACTAATTGCGTTCATCAAGAACTTTCAAGACTATATAGGAGGATTTAGAGTGAATAGAAAATGATACTTCTTTATTCTCTATATTTGTCAATTATAATTTTTATTTTCTTATGTAATTTAAACCATTAGTTTCTTGAGATATAACACGTGTTATTTTTTTTTTATTTTTGGCAGTAATTTCACGTCTTAAAATTGTTTGATTATGCTACTTTGATGATGATGGAGATAGAGGTTACTGTTATAATAGAAAATGATAATTTTATATTCTCTATCATTTTTATTTTTTCATCTTTTTAGTTTTCATTTCTTGATGTGAGTTTATAATGCATATTTGCTGAAATTTAGGATATATATTTATATATTTACTGAAATTTAAAATTTGGGATATATATTTGCTGAAATTTGTGTATATATATTAATATAATGTATTGTAATGTAAATTTGTGAAATTTATCTTATATTTGTTGAAATTTTGTATATTTGTTGGAATTTTGTATCTTATTTTTGTATTTGCTAAAAGTTTTCTGATGACGTTTTTCTATGTTTGTAGAATTTGTCTCGGTTGTTATTAAGAAGAAAAAATTGGCTATTGGAAGAGCATGATGATGAACGGCAAAAGCTGACTTCAATTAGTCTATTTTTTTTTTAGAATTATAATTTATCTTTGGATTGAAATTTGTTTTTGTTTTTTAGAATTGAAATTTGTTTATTTGGATGAATGTATTTGTTTTATTAACAAAAATGTGTTTGTAATATTATGTTGTGACTTGAATTATGATGTTTTATTTATTATTTTTATTAATTGAAAAACGTTATTTGTATTGATTTAAAAAAATATATTGTAATTTCGATATCGGTATCGAACACCACCAATACCGTATTATATTGATGATATTAATTTTTGCAGTTTTTGTCTTTAACGGTATTGGTATCGGTATTATATTTCTACAATATCAGTATTATGTGGTATTGTAACAAATAACAGTTTCGGTAGTCACAGTATACCGATTACAGTCCTACCCAAGTTTGCAATGCTCTAAACCCATTTAGTATTTGATGGATCTCTCAATCTCTTCTTTAATTCTATGTTTTTTTTTTTGAGTCTCTCAATCTTACGAAGCAACCCATTAATAACATTTTTTTGGACAATTTGGCACCACAAGATATGCCCATAAAAAAAAAAAAAAAGTTGCATGCACCACGAGTAGTCTGCAAATATACCATAATCACAAATTTATTTTAAGTGAATGTAGCCATATTGAGGAACGAAAACAAAAAAATTAAAAGTTTATCCCAAAGTTATCATATGCATAGAATCTTCTCTCAAAGTTATCATCAATTCAAGAAGTTCTCAATGGTCGCATGCACAGAATGGAGCACCATCGTCTCTTTGGAATGTTGACATTGTCTTCTTCTATAGATGGAAGAGAGAGGCAATGTATGGAATATTTGTTGCTATAAGAATGATTGAGTGAGGTGAGGTGTGAAAAAACCAATGGAGAATCTTTTAAAGAGAAAAAAATTAACTTAGCTAATTTTTTGAACATTTACAATCCACGTGTCAACTTATCAATGATTGTGCTTGCACAGTTGACAAATGGTGCAACGGAGCACAGTAATTCGAAGATTACAGTAATTTAAGAGACATTTTAAAGTTTATTTATTATTTTGTTTGTTAGTGACAAGTTTGGAAAGAGCAGGTTAAATTTACTGAGTAAACTCATAATTCCTGTTGTAGCTGAATCTCGGGTGAATTGTAGTTACTTATTTCGTGCATTGTCCTTCTACTACATGTGAATAATTTGACATCGAACTGATTGAGAAATCTGCTGAGCAACCTCGTACTAAAATGAAGCAATCCGTGAATTGATATTTCAGCTAGTTCACTGGTTCTATCAATTCAATCCATTTGACTCTATTGATAACTAAATTAATTTCAAAACCCTTTGAGAAAACTAATATCTTTGTAATTTTTTGGCGCATAATTTAAAAATAAAATAATAAGTTTAAAAACCCGGTTTGACCTAACTAAACTGGTCATCAGTCCTACCCAGTTTTCAAAAAGTTGGACAACGTCATGCAACATACTGGAAAACTTTTAGCAAGTGATAAAATGCTTGTGTTTCAATTAGGGGTGAATTTAAACTGTAAATGCTGTTGAAAATCATGCAATGAAGGGTATCATTACATATTTCATGCAAAACAAGAAAAACATTCCCTGCCATTGAATATCTGATATTTTCTTTTTACTATACCTTACAAGTCATGGCAAAAGTAACACTACTGCTAGTGTAGTGTAAAATCCTTTCCTAAACCCCTCTCTCGACCCACCTGTTCACCGAGGAACCCAAAGGGAATAGTATTGAATCATATTCCCATGCAGGCAAAAAAAAAAAAAAAAAAGCCACAAGCTTTCAAGACGACTGCATTTCATGCAGGAAGGTGAAGCAGTGCAGAATGTAACTCCATGTACAGTTCAGAGCGGGGCAAAATTAGCATCTCAAGACTCATCAATCAATTTACATCTAATGACAGGCTGCAACAAGAACCAGTTATACATCAGCTATGAGTTCAGAAAACTATTGCTAGAAAAGAGGAAAAGAAAGAAAACAAACATTGCATCCACCTTTCTCCAAACGATCCTGACCTTGTCTGAATGCATGTAGCGCGCATCATTTAGAGTCTATTTTTGCTGTAGTGGTTTGCTTATGCATGATTAGAGCTTGAGCTAAAATTTAAGCGCACAAGTCTAACCAACCGAACAAAAATTACTAATGATATAGTTTATATCTCAATATCAACAGTAACTTTATGTTGAAAATATATTTTCTACATAATTCAGTTTGATTCTAAAAGGTTCCATTTTGATAGGTGTACATTTAAAATGAAAGGGGAAAATGTATTTTTCCTTTAAGTGAGAAATCATAAAATTCAACATGAAGTCAAGTCCAAATGCTCATTCATTTCAAATAACTATCTATCAAAATGTACCAAACAGATATTATGAAATGTTAAACTATAAAAGGTTATTTATTTATGCATTTAATTCTCACAAGCTTTTGAGCAAGCATCTTTCAAAATGAATGCAATTTCTCTATAATACCACCATAACATTTCCTTATAATTGGCAACTTCACCACCTAAATTCCCAAAGATGAAATATTTACCTACTGTTGCCAATTTTGTGGATAACAAAGGGCGTAGAGTTAGCTGGCTTTTGAAAATATTGAATAACTTTGGGTTGAGTCTTTTCTAGAATAAATCTCATTTTAGTTTTGCTTTGGTAAATTTTGAGAATAACTTTTATTTATTTATTTATACCAAAGTAAGTCTGCTCCAAATGTGTAGAGAGATCTGCCACAGTATCTTACATCAATATAATCTTCACTCCATCAGTCTGAAGAAAATAGTTTAAAAATAAGACAGCATTCAAATCACCCTTTGGAATGCAGGAACAACGCAATATAAAATAGTTTAAATATCATGCAATAAGTTCCATGTACTTTTGTAAATGTTAGTTGTTGCAGATACCATTTTACAATGTATTTCCATCTGAAATAGCACCAAACTCGGGCAGTATATGGCTTCAAATGTTTGAGGCTTCTCTCTTTTTTTTTTTTTGACTTCAATAAACTTTTTGCTGGATTGATTAGTCATTTAAAATTAATTTAGTCTGTCTAATTCTGAGAACAAGAGTAACAAATTGTAGTTTTAAAGTTGGAAACAAAATAATCTAATAAGCATCATTTTATAATTGTTTCTCAACAAATGAACATTAGAACATGACAAGATGTTATTAGAGTTCAGTAAATAAAACTACGTGAGAACTACAACCTTTATTTTTAAGAGAAAATCTGATACCTATCACTCATATGACTACTATCTAGGGTGATGGAAAAATAAGATATGATGGAATTCAATGACCAGTGCTCCCTACCTCAACTGAATCTACCAACTTCTATGTCATTGGCCTGCATCTGATCCATATCCTGAGGCACTATCACTGTCAGAATCTGCAGTATGAAGTACCAGACTGAATTAAAATTTTCCATTTTTGTTAATATTCAGAACTTTGATTCCTGAAAATCTTGTACATGTAACCACACTGTATTGAATAAAATTTTTAAAACATAATGTCTTAATTACCACTTGGAGAGGATCCAGAGTCATTACTAGAACTGCTTGAACAACTTGATCCACTTGCATTATCACATTGTTTTTCACCTTGATCGAGATAAGATGCAGGAACAATTTTTTTAACTGTTCAAAACCAAAGGAATTTTTCAACTTAGTGCATAAATATTTACAATAGCATCAAATAAGAAAGCCTCAATAAGGACAACAGGAATCCTTTAGAATTTAAATGCTTACCTGCTTCAGATTCTTCTGGACCCTCTGCAGCAATAGATGTCTGATTCTGCATGGATAATGAGACTGTTAATAAGTCAAATGTCAAGACTTTCTATAGGAAATTCAGCTAGAGATGGAACTAAATAACAATTCATGATCTTACAGTCTTGTGGAAGTTGTTGCCAGTTTCTTGTCTTGCTTGAAGAGCAGGTTCATATTTTCTCATGTTCTGGTTCAAACTCTTCTTGTAATTGTTTACAAGCCTATCAAGTTCCCATAATGTTTCAGTATCAAAGCCATCAATATCCACCTCAATCTCATCTTCTTGTTGGAAAAGCCCTGGGTTTCTTTTCTTAATGATCTGGACAACGCTATCCAGTTTCTCTGAAGGCAAATTTAGTAGGTCTGTACTCAGTCTCTGCTTCTCTTCAAATGTCATCTCTCTCTTTTGAGGATCCTTTCGCATTAGTTTATTTGATATAAGTTGCCCTTCCTCATGTCTGGCAACATCTGTCGCCATCAAGTTGGAATCAATGGGATTCATCATAGATTCTGACCTATCCAAAATCCTTGCCTCAGAATTCGGGGCAGGAGCTGAAGCTCTCTTTTTAGTGGGTTTTAATAAACTTGCATCATTATCCACATCATAGTTCAACTTAGCTTTAACAGCTGCCCACTTCTCCTCAAACAACTTTAACAACACATCTGCCATAAAATGCGCATCCTGCCCTTTCTCATTATATGTCATTGCATTATTAAATGTCATCCTAACATCCTCCGCAAACTCCTTAGGCGACTTGTACCAATTCTTCTGTAACCTACTCTTCACTGTCCCCAAATCCATGGGATGCTTGATAATCTTATAATAATCATGCAACTTCAACTTCTTCACATCGACAGGTGCATTAAACACCCATCCATATTGATGCTTCATCAAATCTCCCAATAATTTCCCGCAGCACTTAAACATCTCCTTATTACACCTATCCATCCCTGGCCCAAACTCAATCACTTTCCCCCCACCGCTTTTCTTCCCTCCAATACACGACATCCACTTCTTACTCTCAGAATTCAAAATCTTCTTCCCAACCCCGGAGACCTGTTTCTCATGATATTGATTCATCATCAACATTTTCTTCTGTTTATCCACATTTTCTCCATGACTACAATAACCATAACGGTTAACATCATCATCATCAGCCTGCAATGGCCGCGAATTGGTTGGTCCCACATAACTTACCTCAGAATTAACCCTAGCAAGAGTGCCACCACCACCAACAACTATATTATCATTATACTGGATTTCTTTAGCTTCAAGCTTCCTTTTCAAGCTCCTAATCTGATCAAGTTCACTAACTAGTTTTCTCTTTAGCTCTCTAACAACCGACTTTGACCCATTATTCAAACTAATTCTGACCTTATTATCAAATTTCACATACCCGGGTGGCGAATTCCTGCTGGAGTTGTGCAGGCGATTGTACCGCGACGAATCCCTGGACGCCACTGTGTCGGAGTGCAGCTGAGGGATATGATTGGGATTTTTCGATTTGTTACGGATTTTTTGGGCATACACTTTCTCGCCGCTGCTGTTTTTATTGTTCCGAGAATCACCTCCGCCGCCGACTATAGACCCTGTAGCCATTCATCAATTAAAATTAAAAGGGAAACCCTAATTTTCGAAATCAAAAGGCTACAAATTGTTGGGTTTGATTAAGAGGTGTAAAGAAGCTTGATTTGACAATTGCTTTAAGATTAAAACTTGATTTTACAATGCGTCTAGGGTTTACGGAAAGGGAAAAAGTTTGTAGGGTTTTGGTGTTGAAACATGAAAAGGGCCAAAAAAAAAAAAAAAAAAGAAATTAGGGGTTTTTTTTTTAAAAAATAATTATAGTTATAATTATAATTTATTATTATTAGTATTAGGCTTAGCGACCAAATAAGTCACGCAATTGTTTAAAAAGATTTAGTCAAGGATAAAATTAACTTTTTAGATTTTTTTAGAGGTTGAAGGGTCAAATAAATTTGTCAACTTATAATAGAATGACAAATAAGGATAAAATAAGTTTTTTCATCAAAAATACCATTTATCTTGTACAATTTTATCAAATTTACCACCGATTTTATATTATTTTATTATAAAAATTTAAAATACTAACTAAAGAAAATGTGTATATTATAAATGTAATTTAATAATTATAAAATCAAATTTTAAGAGAGAACATGAGAAAATTAAAAATAATATTAAAAATACATAAATGTCAGAAACACATTTAAAAGAATCTAACATAACTATACTTCGATAAAAACATAACTTCTCTTAAATTTCTAAATCTGCAAAACACAGTTTTATTTTGATAATAAAACTTTTCCTAAATCAAAGTCGATTGATTAAAAAATATAAAAGATCGATGTCTACATGAAGTAATAATTTTACTTATTCATCCAATTGTATCTAATTGTTGAAGTTATTTTGTTATAACTTGTTTTTGAAAATTACGTGAATTATGATGACAATAAGAAAAATACATGTATTTTGAATGATACGATGGTTTTTTCTTAGAAATGATACTGTTTTTTCTTAATTTATTTCTTAGTGATCCTAAAGTCCTTTTCAAGACAATGTGGAGAATTTGCACTCTTTTTCCTCCATGGGACAAGGATGGGATTGCATTCTTGTTTCGTGGGTCCCCATGAGAACCCCTAAAAGTGGATTCTTATTGGACCTCAAAAAATTAAATATAGTTTTATAAGTTTTTATATTTATATTTATTATATATATATATATATATATAAAATTATATATTTATTAGTTTTTAGCATAAAATTTTATTTTATAATTTAATAAATTATATATTTTTAAAAAGTAATTTAAAGATAATAAAAAAATAAAAAAATTTGTTTTGCGGGAAATTCTTATGGAGTGAAGAGTCCATACAGAGAGGGGGATAGGAGGAAAATCCTCCAAATTAAGATGGTGAGACACGGGATGACAGATAGCTCTCAGTCCGTCCACTTGTTATTCTCAAACAAGTACCTTTTTCAATCAATATTTTAGATTTTTATGATAAAATAATACAATATTAAAGGTAATTTTGATGAAATTGTGTAAGATTGAGAGTAATTTTAATGAAAAAATTCATTTCATCCTCATTTGTCATCGTTACAAGTTGATGGACTTATTTAACTATTTAACCATTTTATAGGACATAATTCTTACTTTTAGAGTATCTAACGATAAATTTCAATGAAAATTAAACATGAACAATATGAATTGGAGAGGAGTGTTAAATGGGTTGAAGCCATATTTTCTTAACTATAAATGTTATAACTTGGAAAATTGAGGGAGCAACAACAAAGCATTATATCTTTAGCTATAATTAATTAGAAATTTGAAGGTTTATCTACATTGACTATTAAATCTGATAAATTTATTTTTTTTGTGAAAGGTAAGCTATTATTATTATTATTATATTATTATTATTATCATTAAGAGAAAATATAAAATTCTACCATGTAATTTTTTTTCTTTGGCAAATATGATCATATGATTTATTTATTAGCAAAACTCTATCATGTGATACAAACTTGTTTTAAAAGTGATACCGAATTCGTAATTTCATTACATCTATCTGCTTGGTAACAAATTCTGTATATTATTTCAACTAATTATGTGTCTAAAATTTAGAAATAATTTTTTTTTACTCTAAATACTGAATTTGTTCATTTTTTTTGTTTACTTTATATATATATATATATAAAGTAAACAAAGAAAAGAACAAATCTTGTATTTAAAGTGAACAAATTATGAACACATACATAATTAGTTGAAATAATATACAAAATCTGGTACGAAGTCAAATGGATATAACAGAGTTATGGATTTTGTATCACTTTGCAAACAACATTATACCACATGACAAAGTTTTGCTAATAAACAAATTAGAGGATCATGCTTGCCAAAGTGGAAAACCAAAGGGTAGAATTTTGTAATTTTCCCTTATTATTATTATTATTAATTAGTTTTAATGATGAATTTATTATTCTTTAAGGGAATTAAGGTTTCTTATGTGTGGACTTGAAGGATTTAGGTTTTTTCTTTTTTCTTATTAGCTAAACTTTGTCAACATGCAAGCTAATAAGAGCCATATGAGTTACTCAAAATGCATATATGATACGGGAAGGGTGGAGTAGTATTTCTTGAAAGGGGGTTTATATTTTAGGCCATATGGGAACTTAATATGGATTAAATTATAAAATATTTTTTTTAAAAATAAATCATATCATTATAAGATGAGTTTTATGATAAATGTCTAAGTTACTAAATCTAGTTATGCATCATATGCCTTCATTATAGCCATTAGTTTCATGTGTTTAATAGTTTAATTAAACCTTTCAATTATCTCACTCTCGCCATTTCTTTTAGAAAGAGTATGTTGGCTTTTAAGCACCAAAAAGAGGGGTTGAATTGATGGAAAACTATAAAATTTGGAGGGAATGTGAGGTGTTTAGAGATTGGAAGAAGAGGAGAAAGAAAGAACACACAATGTTTATAGTGGTTCAGATGTTAACAAACCTTACATCCACTCCCCAAATCTTCACTATTGGGTGTTTTATTTAACTTAAAATGGTGTTTCCAAGTTCACACCAAACTTGTACAATGTGCTTCGATGGCTCACATACAACCCTAAAATTTATGTTTCAAGGCTCACATAAAACCTCACTCAAATGTTTTACATAAACTCACACTTTAACCTATTATAAGAGTTTTGATAGCTAGGCTAACTCTGAACCCAAATACAATAGTGTTTAATGCTTACACCCAACAACAATAACTCACAATCAAAGAATAAAAAGTTGTGAAGTAAATTTGCAAGAGTTTGACTACAATTAATGAAATTCTCTTGCATTCATGTTTATTTGGTAAAACATTTATAGGCAACATCTACCAAAGAGAGGTTACTAATAAATTATGCCTAAATCTCCAAGGTAAGCTAGACAAATTTTGCATTAAATGTCTGTCAGATTGATTTCGAGATCGTGACTTGTATTTCACAGTTGTGAATTTTCAATTTGCATTAGAAAGACCGAAATCACAGTAGAGAACCTTATTTTGTATCTACTGCTAGTCTATGTGTCCTACTACCATTGGTGGTCCAAGAAATATAGTTGTTATGTTTGATTAACCAACCAAAAGTCATGGTCGCAATTGAGATTCTTCATGGGCGCGACATAGACCTCGAATTCTTCTGTTTGGTAAAGAGAAATCACTCTTTTGGTTCACAATCACGACAGTTTCTTCAACTTTACAAATTTTGATATCCCAACGGTCGTCTTGGACACTTGGCATGTTATGGTTTCAGACTCGATTCCCTTCTTTTAGCTATAAAATTTGCGGTCGCAACTTTAGACACAAACACCACTACAAATCTCTCTATGTTATTCAAGTCTTCCTCGGCTAAATCATGGCTGCGATTTCCTCCACGAATTCATCTGGCCCAAGTTCATCCATCCTTGTTGTAAGGTCGCGGTCGCAATTTAGAGGATCATGACAACAAATTTAAATGTCTTACTCAATGCTAGAGATTTAGACTTCCATTTAACTTTCGATGTAAACCTAACTTAGAAACTGCAAAACAACACTTAAATAAGACATTAGTACCTATCAATCTTCATTGTGAAGTTCAAAAGAGACCTTTGACTTAGGTTTCACCAACCTAGTCCAACAATCTCTCCCTTTTTTATTTTAACAACTTAGATTGATTTTACTTAAGGAAAATGAATTGCATGAGTGTCAAGGTGAGATGGTCAATAATTAAAAAAAAAAAACTTGTCGATCAAATAAGTTTGTCAAAGATTTATATTTTGAATTAGATTGCTCTCATTGCTCCCCTTCAACTTATACCCTTATAATATATTATGCATATTCTTTTACTATTATTTCTCTCCCCTTTTGGCAAGATCAAAAAGAGAGGAAACTTAAACATTGAAGTAAAAGTGCATAGGTGACAAATATATTAAGCATAATTTGAGATAGAATAATCATATGTGATAAACAAGTATATGAAATAAGTATAGAGCAATCACACATGATAAATAAGTATGTGAAGCAACAAAGAAAGTAAAACTTTTATTCATTGAAAACTGTGAGATCACATACTTACAAGAAAATAAAGAAGCAAAAGAAAAAAAAAAAAACACTAAAAGCCTAAGAGAAAGCTAGAATATTAGAGAGTTATCATCATCTCTAGAGTCATCAATTTCTTCGTCTGCACCTCCTCCTTAAGCTTCATCACCTTCCTTTACTTCTTAATCATCTTCTTCTTTAGAAGTGTCCACCCAATCCTCAAAGTCAGGGAGGTGGCAAGAAGTAACACCCACCTTTTCTTAAAGATCCACCAAATCACTATGGAGGTGCGAGAGTAGAAGGAATCTTATCTTGATCATCCTTATAACCTTGTCTAGTTTCTTGTTAATTAAGGAGAGAGAGATTACAGAGGATTTGGTTTTGGGCTTAAGTTGGAGAGGTAGAATGGATTGAGCTCCCTCTTCTATGACTAGTCTCTTCCTTTTTAAGGCTTGAAAAGTTTCTAGATTCTTAGCCCAAATGAACCTAAGGTGTATGTATAGGAATTAGGATGTATAGCCTTGGCATTTATAAGGTAGGGTAAGTCAAGAAAATTGTGGGATGGCAAGTACTTTTTGATGAGGAATTTCTCATTTCCCTCATTAAGTGCACCCACATAACTATATATTGCAGTTACATGAGAGGGTAGAAGAAATTGGCTTTTTAGCTTAGTATTCATGTGAATCAATTGATCTACAAGGTATCGACCGGTTTGGATAGGTTTATTCTTAGTTAAGTAGAAGAGAAAGGCTAAGTCCTTTTAGAAGACCTTCTCGTTACCATCACCTCTTGCATTGACAGAGAAGGTGATGATACGATGAAGAAGCCAGTTACGAAGAGTTCAAATATACTTGGCTAAGAAGGTTTTTGGGTCATGTTTGGTTACAATAGAAATTATTGACCAAAACTCTAAGAATATGATATCAAGTGCGAAAATGATGAATAAAATGTCATCCCCCACTTAAAGATTGGAGAGGTTGGAAACTTGCTCAAAAGTAATAAAGAAAGGATCCCAAAAGCCCTAAAAATCAACCCATATTGACTTGCTTGCGATTCTGCTCTACAACTTAAGGTGACCATGCATATGAATTCTGACACTATTTTTTTTTTGTAGTCAGGCTCATATCTAAAGATGAACTCATTCCATCCCAGATTAGAGAGGTAGGCATGGATTTCATCCTTGATTCCAAGTCATTCAAGAAGAAAGGTTGAGGGAATCTTATTTGATTGGATGATTTTGGAAGAATTGGCTTCGTAGCAGTCCTTTTCTTCCTTGTTAATCCCTTTCATCAGATGAAGGGTAGGAGGACTAGAGGATTGGGCTATGCCCTTCCCTTTTTTGTTGTGGAAGCCTTTTTAGGAGCCATTGGAGTGAGAGAAAATTTGAAGAAGTTTCAAAGTGTAAGAATGAAAACAGATGAATATATTATGTAAATGAGAGTTAGAACACTATTACAAGGGTTTAAATAGATAAAGAAAAGGTGCAAAAATGATAACAAATAATCAAATTTGCATTATTGAGGGGGTGCCATTGGTTAGCAGTCAAATCAGTTAATGTATGGCAGTTACTCAAATTTGCGATCGCAAACTACAAGTCACGACTGTTAATTATAAAATATCTAAATAACGAACAAAAAATCCTTGAAAACCAATAGAGTCAATGGTCAAAACTTTTGAATTTTGAAAAAAATTTATGGTGGAGATTGAAAATAGTGACCATGAAAATGATGGATGATAAAAGGATTGATAAATACCTGTAAATCACGATCATGAAAAAGAAAGTAATGATCACGAATTACGAGGCAAGAAAAGAAATCATGAAGAGATAAGATTTGATCTTCTAAGTTGTGATCCACTTAATATATTAATGCTTAATTCATGCAAATTAATATAGAGAAGTACAATTGCTTAAAGAACTAAAAGAATTAAGACATCCAAAGGGGTATATCAACACATTCATCAAATATAACAAACAATCAATCAAACAAGGAGCATTCTAAAACATCTAACTTTCACTCCAAGGAGCTTCCATCAAACATTCCCAACTCTTTCTTAATGAAGTTCATCTTTTCTTCATTGAGAGGTTTAGTGAAAGTATTGCAAGTTGATGATTAATATCTATAAATTCTAATAATACATCACCATTTTGGACATGATCTTTAAGAAAATGATGCCTAATATCAATATGTTAACTCTTAGAATGTTGGATGAGATTCTTTGAAAGATTTATTGCACTAGTGTTGTCACAGTTGATGGCAATGTGATCAATAACTTTGCCATAATCCTTTAATTGTTGTTTCATCAAGAGAACTTAGGTGCAACAACAACCTGCAGTTATATATTCTGCTTTGGCAGTGAATAAGGTAACTGAAACTTGCTTCTTACTAAACCTAGACACTAAACATTGTCCTACAAATTGGCAAGTTCCAAAAGTACTCTTTCTATTTAGAAGATTATCGACATAATCTGCATCTGAATATCCTTTAAGGCTAAATGATGAATCTCTAGGATACTATTAACCTAAATGCAATATGCCATGTAAATATTTAAAAATCCTTTTTACAGTATTGAAATGTGATTCTTTAGGGCAAGATTGAAATCTAGCACACATGCATACACTAAACATGACATCGGGTCTAGAAGCAGTACGATAAAGTAAAGAACCAATCATACCTCGATATCTTTTCTTATCAACGGACTTATTCTATTCATCCATGTCTAGTTTATTGGTAGCACTCATTAGTGTCCTTGTTACTTTGCATCCTTCCATACCAAATTTCTTGAGTATATTCTTTATGTACTTGGCTTGGTTGATGAAAATCCCTTCTTTGATTTGCTTTATTCATAGGCTAAGAAATAATTTGAGCTCTCCTATCATGCTCATCTCAAATTCCTTAGTCATACACTTAGCAAAGTTTATATGAAGAGATCCATTAGTAGCACCAAATATGATATTATCAACATATATTTGCATAATAAAAGTGTCATGATTGTGCCTTTTAACAAACAAGGTTGTATCAACCTTCCCCTTTTCAAAATCATTTTATAAAAGAAATAAACTAAGCCTTGCATACCAAGCTCTTGGAGCTTGTTTCAACCTATACAAGGCTCTATTCAACTTAAAAATATGATTTGGAAAGATATGAGATTCAAAATTAGGAGGTTATTCAACATAAACTTCCTCTTCAATGAGACCATTTAAAATGCACTTTTCACATCCATTTGAAAGAGTTTCAAATTTATGTGACATGTATAGTCTAAAAGAATCCTAATAGCCTCTAATCTTGCTACGGGGGCATAGGTTTCATCATAAGCAATGCCTTCTACTTAGTTGTACCCTTTAGCAACCAATCTAACCTTGTTTCTAGCAATGAAATCTTGCTCATCTAACTTATTCCTAAACACCCTCTTACATCCTACAATAGGTGTTCTATAAGCCTAAGAACAAGTTTCCATACATTATTTTTCTAAAATTGGTTGAGTTTCTCTTGCATAGTAGTTACCCAACTCTCATCATCAACAACCTCATCAATAAATTTTAGCTTAAATTAAAAAAAAAACACGTGATTATTATATAAATAATTAAGTTGAGATCTATTACTTACACCCTTGGGTGTATCACTAATGATTAAGTCCTTTAGATGAGGCTTGGAGAATTTCTAATCCTTGGGAAGATCTTGATTTGGGATTTCCACTTATTGACATTGAGGTTCCTTATCTTCTCATGATGACTTGCCTTCATCATGGTCATTACTCATCTCTCTTGTGGTTGACCCTAGCTCCAATTTTTCAAAGTCATCTACAAGATTATCAATAAGAGAACCTTTCCTAAAATTAAGTTTACTAGATTCATTAGACACAATATTTATAGACTCTTCAACAATTATAATACTTTTATTGAAAACTCTATAAGCTTTGATGGAGGTAAAATATCCTAGGAAAATACCTTTATTTGTTTTTGAATCAAAATTTCCAAGATTATCCTTGGTATTTAAGATGTAACACTTGCATCTAAACACTCTTAGGTATGACAACTTAGGCTTTCTACCATTCCAAAGCTCATAAGAAGTTTTATTAAGAATGGATCTTTTGAAAACATAATTTGCAATGTAACATGAAGTATTGAAAGTTTTAGCCCAAAAGTAATTAGGTAATGAATACTCAATGAGCATAGTTCTAGCCATCACTACTAGTGTTATATTTTTCCTATTTATAACACCATTTTATTGCAGTGTTATAATAGTTGAAAAGTTATGAAAAATCTCATTCTTTAAGCAATAAGATTTAAAAGATTCATTTTAAAATTCTTTTCCATGGTTACTCTTTATAGAAGAAATGAAGTAACTTTTTCATTTTAAACTCTTGTTGCAAAACTTTTGAAAACATCAAAGGTGTCATGCTTATGAGCTAGAAAGGATACCCAAGTAAACCTAGAGTAATCATACACTAGGATAAGTGCATAATATTTTTCACCTAAACTAGCACTCTCAGTAGGTCCTATCAAGTCCATATGGATAAGTTGAAAAGGTCTAGATGTACTTGCAACATTCTTTGCTCTAAAAGATGATTAATGTTGCTTTCCCATTTGGCATGGTCCATATGTCTTGCTTTAGAGAGCTTTAACTTATGAAGACCTTCCACTAGCTTTCCTTTTAATAAGCTTTGTAGGATCTCCATGGTAGCATATCCAAGACTTTTATGCTAAAGCCAAGCTTTATTGCTAAGTAACATAAGACACTTGAAAGATTGGTTAGCCAAATTGTTGAAGTTAATTAGATAGGTATTGCCCTTCCTTTCACTCTTGAAGACTACCTTCTTATCCATCAAAGTGGTAACTCGACATTCTCTAGGGTCATAGGTGACTTTATTACCCTTATCACATAATTGACTTACACTAAGAAAATTATGTTGTAATCCATCTACAAGTAAAACAACATCAACGAGAGAACAACCATTCTTACCAATAGTGCCAATGCCAATTACCTTACCCTTAGCATTGTTTTCAAAAGTGACATTGCCACCTTCCTTCTCTTTTATGGTTATGAATAACTTCTTGTTGCCCATCATGTGCTTTAAGCATCCACTATCTACTTGCCAATCATTCATTTCATTGGTAGCTGCCAAACTATCCTACATAACACAAATAAACCATTTTTGTTTTGGCACCCAAGCATACTTGGGTACTAAGGGGTTAGGCCTATAAGGGTTTTCCAATTTGAGGTGAGACTTCCTAATATAATAATGAATGTTAATATGACTAAACTTCATGCAATAATGACATTGAAGTTTAAACTTGTGAGTTTTCCTCCTATACATGGCTTTAATATGAGTAGGGGTATTTCTCATACCATGATGATATGAGTATGAGCTTGAGCATGAATGGTAAGGTGTTGAAGTAAAATTTTTGTATGTATTAGGATGATCATGTTTCTTGGTGTAAATATATACATGATTAACCCTCTTTGGCATAGGCTTTGAGCCTTTATGTGCCTTCCCTTTGCCCTTAGGCAATGGTGGCTTAGTTCTTTAAGCACTTTTCCTTCCAATTACCTCAATACTAGATGTTTGAGGTGTTAAGGCTTTAATGAAGGTTGTAAGAGAGGGATTAGATGATGAGGAGGCTCTATTAAAGCCAAGACTATGTCTAACCATAGGAGGTCATTGAGATACAATTAATGTATCTAAGGCTTCCTTCCCTTTATGAAACTTAGAAATGAAATTTCTAAGCTCAATTACTTTTCCTTTCAAGGTATCGTTTTCCTTTCTTAAGGAATTTAAAGAAGAAGGTGATTTAGAGAGACTCTCAATAGATTTCTTGATTTCTTCACTAGAAGTCCTTAACTCACTTACAAAATTATTTAATGATTTAAATTCATCCTCTAGTTTGAAGAATTTTTTCTTGTAAGATTTCATATGTGACTTGTATTTGTCACATCTCTAAGTGAAAGCTTCTAAGAGCTCATCATCTACATCATCTAAATCATCATAATTTTCATAAGAATGGGGTGAGGAGCTTACCTCATTTAAAAAGACATCTTATGCCATGAAGCATAAATTTATAACTTCCTCCTCTTCATCCTCTTCACTTGAGTTGTCATCCTAAGTTGCTTTAAAGCTATTCCTCTTCTCCTTATCCCCTTTCTTCTTCTTCTTCTTTAATTTAGGGTAGTCATACTTGATGTGGCCTTGTTTGCCATACTTATAACATGTAATCTCACCCATTCTTTCTTTAAGGTTTGGAGTTGCTTTATTGAAGTTTCTTCTATCTTTTTTTCTCCTTATCAGCTCATTTGTTCCTCTTGAAAGCATGATCAACTTCTCTTCTTCTTATCACTATGTTCCTCACTTAAAACAACTTATGGTTCCTTTTCTTTAGATGAAGATTTGAGAGTCAATGTCTTCTTTTTTGCTTTGTTTGTTTTGTCTTCTTGCCCTCTCATATTCTTCATCTCTTCAGCTTTCTTCAAGGCTAGCTCATGAGTTAGAAGCTTGCCTAGAGAACATCAGTTTGCACCTTTCCAATCTCAAGGTTTGACTATTGGATACTACAAACTCTGACACCAAATTTTTTAAGAGGTAATGATTTAAGAATTTTTTAGTTTACCTCATAATTGGTGAGAATCCTTTCAAATTTCTTCACGTTTGTGACTATCAAAATGAGCCTATTCATCATATCCATGATGCTTTCATTCTCCTTCATTGTAAACAACTCCCATTTAGTTACATCTCTATTCTATTGGACTTCACTAATGTAGTGCTTTCATGGTAGTTTTCTAAGGCCTTCCATATCCTATAAGCTATAAGGCAATGTTGGACTCTTCCTATTTCTTCTCTTGATAGAGAACGAAGAAGGATTGCCATAGCCCTCTTGCTTCTGCCATTAGATCTCCTGTGAGCTTTAACCCATTCTTCTCTTAGGATCAAGTCTTCACTTTCATCAACCACCTTAGTAAGTGGCTTCCACTCTTTTAGCTACGATGTCCCAAATATCTACCACATCGCAATCCAAGTATATGTCCATCCTATACTTCTAATGAGTATAGTCGGATCTATAAAAATATGGCTTGAAATGAGTATGGATTCCTTCTTGTACCATTGATCTTTTCTCACGCAATTAAGACTTGAAATGAAGCTTATCTCTGATACCACTTGTTGGCCTTTGAGCACTAAGAATGAGGTTGAATTGGTAGGAAACTAAAAAAATTACAGGGAAGGTGAGGTGTGTAGAGATTGGAAGACGAGTAGAAAGAAAGAACATACAATGTTTATAGTGGTTTGAGTGTTAACAAACCCTATGCTCACTCCCAAATTCTTCACTATTAGGTGTTTCACTCAATGTAAAATGGTGTTTCCAAGCTCGCACCAAACTTATACAATGTGTTTTGATGGTTCACACACAATCCTACAATTTATGTTTTAAGACTCATACAAAACCTCACTCAAGCTTTTTATACACTTTAGCCTATTACAAGAGTTTTGATAGCTAGGCTAACTCTCAACCAAAATATAATGGTGTTTAATGCTTATACCTAACAACAATAACTCATAATCAAAGAATAAAAAGTTATGAAGTAAATTTGTAAGAGTTTGGCTACTATTAATGAAATTCTCTTGCATTCATGTTTGTTTGGTGGAGTATTTCTAGGCAACATCCACCAAAGAGAAGTTACTAACAAATTATGCTTAAATCTCTAAGGTAAGATAGACAAATTTTGCATTAAATGCTTATCAGAATAATTTCACAGTCATAAATTTCCAATTTGCACTAGGAAGACTGAAATTGCGGTAGAGAACCCTATTTTGTGTCTAATGGGTAGTCCATGTATCCTACTACCATTGGTGCTCCAAGAAATATAGTCATTGTGTTTGACTAACCAACTAAAAGTCACAGTTGTAATTGATATTCTTCATGGGCAAGATATGGACCGCGAATTCTTCTGTTTGGTGAGGAGAAATCACTCGCGGTCGTAATAGGTGCTTCGCCCTCACTAATTTTGACATCCTAATGGTCTTCTTGGACACTTGGCATGTTATGGTTGTAGACTCGGTTCCCTCATTTTAGCTACAAAATTGATGATCATGACTTTGGATGCAAACACCACTGTAAATCTTATTATGTGTTATTCAAGTCTTCCTCGGGTAGATCACGGCTGTAATTTCCTCCATGAATTCATCTGGTCCATGTTCATCCATTCATGTTGCAAGTTCACGGTCGCGATTCAGAGGATCCTAACCGTTAATTTGGATGCCTTACTCAATACTGGAGATTTACACTTTTATCTAACTTCCAATGTAAACCTAACTTAAAAACTGCAAAAACAATACTTAAAGAAGACATTAGTACCTATCAATCTTCATTGGTGAAATCAAAAGAGGCATTTGACTTAGGTTTGACCAACCTAGTCCAACAGAGTAGTATTTGCTAAAAAAGGGTTTATACTTTAAGTTGTTTGTTGATTTGGGACTTAATATGCATTGAACATTAAAATAATTTTTTTAAAATAAATCATATCATTGCAAGATGAGTTTTCTGACAAATTTCAAATGTGCTAAATTTAGTTGTGCATCGTATGCTTTAGCTAAAGCCATTAATTTCATGTGTTTAATAATTTAATTGAATCTTTTCAATTATCTCACTTCCACTATTTTTTTTAGAAATCATATTTTTTAAGGAACTTAAGTTAAATTATTTTAACTCAAAACTTAGTAAGACATATCATAACTTTTAAGAAACTTTTATGAATATGTTTGCAAATCATCACATATTAAACAAAAGTTAATTAATAATATCACATATTATAAAAATACTTAGTGTTTAACATAAAAGCCTATAGAAAAGAAGTTTGCACAAATATAAGAAGCATGCAATTCCTGCATCTACACAAGTTGTAATTAAAAGGCAAAATCCTTAGATTTCATGACGAGAACCATTTTAAAAGTGAGCTTAAAGCTTCAAAAAATAATGAGCTATTAAGAACACCTTATCAAAACTTCAAAAAGCATTATCAAAGCTTTAAAAAATCCTTTTGTTTACTCATAAAAGTCTAATTAGAAAAGCTAAAGTCATGAAGATGTAAGTTGTCTTATTTATACAAGCTCCCTTATTTGCAAAGTCTAAGAGATATGGGTTTGCACATCATTAAAGCTTGAAAATCATGAAGGAACATGTAAGGATAAAGATTTAAAGCTTATACATGCTAATGAGTTGCCAAAGAGTGAAGATTGGACCTAGAGCTTGCAAGGAGAAAAGAGGTCTCTTGTTTGTCACGATTGAGCCAAATTACATCATATTTTTGAAGTCCATATGAATTGGGCTTCTTTTCTTCATTAGATAAATTTGAATGTTTTTAAAGGAGGAGGACTTATTTTGGTTCCATGTTAGGATTGTTATTAAATTTTCTCTTTGGTTTAGACTCTATTTCCTAGTTAGCTTTAAACTAGTTTTCCTATTTCATATGGATCTAGTTTTCCTTTCCTTTTAGAAATCCATTTAAAAAGTTATTAAGACTTATTTTGCTAGTGTAAATAGGATTCGATGTACTATAATTGAGTGTAAAGGCCACCTTAGACGAATACAACTTATGCAATACAAAAGCTCATTTTTTTTCTTTTTAATTATAAGAAATCATATCTTGGTTCTTTTAAGAACTTTAGGAACTTATCAAGTAGTTGCTTGTGGTGTTCTAATTGACTTATCAATCACCTTCCAACACTTCTTGATTTTGGCGCCTACCTTTCTCATACCTTTGGTTATTGTCTCTTATAGAAATTGGGTTAAGTTCTTAAACCATTTAACGTATTTTTAAAACTTGTATTTAATTCCATATAACCTATGTTGAATCTTACAACCATATTTGTAATGTTCTAACCAATTTTGTTATTAGAGGTAAAACCCTAATCAAGTTTTTAACATGTCAAATAACAATGATAACGTGTAGCCAAAGAGAAGATAAAAGATCCATCATTCAATTTCAAGGCAATATAGAAATAGTTGAGCGTATAAACTCAATGTAGGGAGAAATTAGAGACCAATTGGAGAGGTGAGATGGTATAGCTAAATTATAAAAAGGGTAACAATGTGATGATCTTAATATGTGTACAAATAGCATTAAGTAATATAATGAGAAGTAGAGATTATTCCTGTGAGGATTGAATTTCATAAGTACCAAATAACTAAAATTTCCTATTATCTAGCAACCAAATAACAAAAGACTAATTAATCTAAAATCTAAAAATTCTAAAATAAATTGGCAACAAAAATTAAATGAAAGAAAACTCTTATACAAATGATTTTCTAGAGAACTCAGGTTCACCATAATACTTTTCCTTAATTAAACTAACGATTTTATTTCTCACGTAATTAGGTTACTCTTTGAAGATGGATTTCCTAAATAACCCAATACTCTTTCTCAAGCAAAATTGAGTTTATTGCGACTTAAATTATGCCTACTTTTTTGGTGGATTGATTATATTTTTTTTTTTATGGTTTATTCATATTGAAATTCATGCATTTTCATTGATTTTGTCTTAATTATATGCCTAATGTTGGAAAAAAGGTGTTTTATAGGAAGAAAATGAAGAGAAGCCAAGGCATTGATCAAAGGAAGAAACACCTTTGGTTCTTGTCTCTTATATAAATTAGGTTAAGTTCTTAAACCTATTTAGCATATTTTAAAAACTTGTATTTAATTCCATATTATCTATGTTGAAACTTACAACCATATTTGTAACATTCTAACTAATTTTGTTAGTAGACTAAAGCCTTAATCAAGTTTTTAATATGTCAAATAACAATGATAACATGTAGCCAAAGAGAAGATAAAAGATCCATCATTCAATTTCAAGGCAATATAGAAGTCGTTGAGTGTATAAACTCAATGTTTGGGAGAAATTAGAGACCAATTGGAGAGGTGAGATGGTATAGCTAAATTATAAAAGGATAATAATGTGAAGATCTTAATATGCAAAAACATTATAGGCATGCTACTATTTTGTGTAAACTTTTATAAGTGTACAAATGGCTTTAAGTAATATAATGAGAAGTAGAGATCATTCCCATGAGGATTGAATTTCACAAGTACCAAATACCTAAAATTTTCTATTATCTAGCAACCAAATAATGAAAGAATAATTTCTATGCATTTCTATTGATTTTGTCTTAATTATAGGCCTAATATAGGAAAAATGGTGTTTTGTAGGAAGAAAATGAAGAAAAGCCAAGGCATTGATCGAAGGAAGAAATGCACAATCATGTGCATTGGGCACACAACCTTATGCCTTAAGAAAATAAAGAGGGTGTATTGTAAGGAAGGCACATGAGCAATTGTCATAACTGTGCTCATTAAAGGCTTAGGGCAGCCGTAAAGCATCGATAGGAGCATGGTTGTGTCTCAATAGGTACACGACCTATGCCTCCTTTATGGCAAAATCACAATGGAATATTAAGGAGGATTTCTTTTCCTTTTAAAGGGAGGCACACTTCCTTTTTGTGTGGCATGATTTTCACATTATTTAAGGAGGAAAATTAGCCAATTTAGGTATGAAGGGATAACCAAAGGAATAGTTTATCATTCAAAAAGCTGCATCAAATTTCTAGAGAAAGAAGGCATAAGGAATCAAGTAATAAAGAAGAAGTTTATAACTATTATTAGTTGAAATATTTGTTTTCTTTTCTTCTCTTTATTTTTTATGAACTAAACGTTTGTTGGCTAGGGTTGTAAATGGATCATGTATGACTTTCATTCGATTTTCTTAATTTAAATCTATTTGGTTTCTTGCATTGTTAGTACTAATACTTGTTAAGTGTTATTATTTGGTCAACTGGCTATTGATTATCTTAGTTTTGTGAATCAATAATCAAGAGGTGCTTTTCATAAAACAAAGCTTTCAACTTACTTTGTTATTGAGTTGAGGAACCTTAACAAACCATTGTTATCTTTAGAGTCTTGAATTAACAGGCAATTTGGGTTAAAAAACCTTTAGCTTACAGGTTCTTGTGTGTCAATTTCTACTTGAGAGGGATTAATTGACCACCTTAGTGACTTAATAGTAATACTTGTTGCATGAACCAACTAAATAAAGATTAAGAGATCCATAGAGGGTTATCAAGTGAAGTTGAACCCCTAGCTATTCTTATCCATTGATTACCTGTCGTCTTTATTAGTATTTTAATTTGCTTTATTTACAATTGAATTTAACATCTATTAATTCTCTAGATAAATATAAGATATAAGATTCTTAGGACTTAAACTCGATCCTTATAGGAACAATATCTGTACTCATTGGTACACTTTATTACTTGATGACTTGTGCACTTATAGTTCAAGGGTTTATTTTATATAACACTAACCCATTATCAAGTTTTTGGTGCCATTTCTGGTGATTGATGACTTTAATACTAAGTTATTATTTCTATATTACTCTAGAACTTTATTTTCTATTCTAACCTTGTTTCTTATCTCTCTATTTTAGGTGCATGACTAGAAGTCGAAACTAATAGAATGAAGAAGATTTGTTTCCTTTCGATCCAGAAATCGAACGCACCTTAAACCAAAAAAGGAGAGAAAGAGATGAAAAACCAAGATGACTGACCTTTGAAACACTTTGCTATACCTTCTCTTAAAGGATTGTAGTCGACTATCACTCAACCAACCATTAATGCTACTACCTTTGAGATTAAGCCAACATTCATTCAAATGCTTACCAATACTTTTTAGTTCCATGGCCTCTCCCATGAAGATCCGAACACACACATAACTAATTTCTTGGAAATTTGTGACACTTTTCAGCAAAATAGAATGTCTGTAGATGTAGTAAGACTATGCCTCTTCACATTCACTCTCAAGGACAAAGCTAAGGGGTGGATCAATTCTTTAGAAATTGAGAGTATTATTACTTGGGATCAACTTTCTCAAGCCTTTTTAATTGAATACTTCCCTCTATAAAAAAAAGGCTTTACTTAGAAATAAGATCACAACTTTTAGCCAATTAGATGGGGAAACTTTGAATGAGGCTTGGGAAAGGTTTAAGGATCTTTAGAGAAGGTGCCCCAATCATCAAATTCCAAAGTCATTAATAGTGCACACTTTCTATAATAGGATTTTTGGGCAAATTAAGATCATAATAGATGTAGCAATAGAGGGATCTTTAATAATAAAATAATAAATGCAATCTATGAGTTGATTGAGAGTATGGCTGACAATAATTATCAAGCTTATGAGAGGACTTTGCTAAAGAAAGGAGAGGAGATTCACAACATGGATGCCTTCCAAACCTTGTAATCTCAGGCATCTCCTTGTCCAAACAATTGAATGCCTTTACTTGTAATGTACTGTCTTTTACTTTCTTATAAGTATTATGTGAATTTTGTGTGGAAATTGGGCATATGAATGTTGATTGCCAAATAGGAAACCCTCTTGCCTAAGAATAAGTAAACTATGTGGAAAACTTTTATCATCAACTTAATAACCCATGCTTAAATACCTATTGGTCCAACAATAATACCCTAAACCCCAAAGCTCAAGGGGCAACATTTGGATTTCAACCCCTACCACCAAATTACCAACCTTAAGAAAAGAAATCGAGCTCATAAAACCTTTCAAAAAAAATTCATAACCTTCAATAATTCTAGATTAGAACAACATGAAGAGAACATGAGGAGAATCCAGGCCAAAATGGATATAACCAATAAAAATCACTCATCTTCTATCCATAACCTTAAGTTCAAAGTGGGTCAAACAACTAATGCCCTTAGTTCTAGGTCCCAAGGTGCTTTACCTGGCAATTTCAAAGCCAACTTTTAAGACCAAGTGAAAGCCATCACCTTAAGAAGTAGTAGGGAACTTCAACAAAAGGTGGAGGAAGAGATACAGGAAGATGACAAGGTAGACACAAAAGAAGAACCAATCCAGGCAAAAATGCCTGAGGAAAAGGTAAAACCATATGTACCTCCCATTCCTTTCCCTTCAAAACTCAAGCAACACTCAGTGGATAAGTAATTTGTAAAATTTTTAGACATGCACAAAAAATCCAAATCAACATATAATTTATGAAAGTGTTTGTCCAAATGCCTAAGTATTCAAATTTTATGAGGGACATACTTTCAAAGAAAAGTAAATTGGAGGAATGTGGGAGACTAAGCTTGGTCGAGGAGTGTAGTGTGATCCAACTCAATAAGTTGCCTCTTAAAAGAGGAGATCTAGGGATTTTTGCTATACCTTGTGATATTGGTCAGGTTTCTTTTAAAAAGTTCTTTGTGATCTAGGATCTAGCATAAATTTAATGCCATTATTTTTTTTAAAAAATAGGTATTGGTGAGATGAATCTCACCAAGATTTCTCTCCAAGTAGTGGATCATTCAATTATCTATCCTAAGGGAATAGTTGAGGACATGCTTATCAAAGTAGGCAAGTTCATCATTCAAGTGGATTTTATAGTTCTTGATATAGAGGTAGATATAAAAATCCCATTGCTTTTGGGATGATCGTTCTTAGCAACCGATAGAGCTTTGGTTGATGTTAAGGAAGGAACCCTTATCTTGAGAGTGGGAGATAAGAAACTGGTCTTGAATATGTACAAGGCAATTAAAAGGCCTATGGAAGATGAACAATGCTTATGGATAAATGTGCTTGAAAAGTGTCCTAAGAAATGTTTCAAGAAAAGGGAGAAACTTTAGAATTTCAAATGGTGGCCATGGTAAGTATCAAGGAAGCAAAAGGGGAAGATCTTAAAGAGGTAAGTATTTCAACTTTAGAAACTTGTGATTCTCCTTTTTCTTCTTTTATTATTGAGCCCTTCGACTATGAGAAATATCTTGAGGTTACCCCACCCTCCATTCTTAAACCTCCCTAACTTGAACTCAAACCTTGACGCCTTCACCTTAGGTATTGAGAAATAGGATTAGAGCCTTGGGTAGACCATAACAGACATTAGGGGATTAGTCCTACACTTTATATGCATAAATTTTAATGGAGGATAATCACAAACCCATTATAGAACACTAAAGATGGTTTAACCCTAATTTCAAGAAGGTGGTTAAGAAAGAAGTAGTTAAATTACTAGATGCAGGGATCATCTACCATATTTCGGATAACTCATGGGTAAGTTCGGTCCATGTAGTTCCTGAGAAAGAAGGCATGACAATTGTAACTAATGATAATAATGAGCTTATTTCTATTAGGATCGTGATAGGTTGGAAAGTGTGTATTGGCTATAGGAAGCTAAATGTTGCAACCTATAAGGATCACTTTCCCTTACATTTTATTGATCAAATGTTGGAAAGACTTACAAGTCATACGTACTATTGCTTTTTAGATGAATACTTGGGCTATTACTAAATTCAAATAGCATTGAAGGACCAAGATAAAATAACATTTATGTGCCCACATGGTACATTTGCTTATAGGCATATGCCCTTTGGCCTATGTAATGCACTGACCATTTTTCAAAGGTGCATTATAGCCATATTTTCTGAAATGGTAGAAGGGGCGATAGAAATATTCATGAATGATTTCTCTATTTTTGGTGATACCTTTGATGCTTGTTTGGCTAATCTTGACAGAGCTTTAGAAAATGTGAAGAGACAAACCTCATATTTAATTAGATAAGTGTCATTTCATGGTACATGAAGGCATTATGCTTGGGCATAGAATCTCCTCTAAGGGAATTGAAGTAGACCAAGTAAAGGTCGATGTCATAAAAAAATCACCTCTTTCAACATCTGTGAAAGGTGTTGGACTAGGTTATTCAAACCTAAGTCAAGACTCTCTTTTGATCTTGACAATATAGATTGAAAGGTTTTAATATCAATTTTAAGTGTTGTTTCTGTAGTTATTAAGTTAGAATCTCATTAGGAGTTAAATAGAAGTGATTAGAAGCAAGAAACTCCAAGTATGAAAATCTGCCTTCGAAATTAGCGATCGCGAATTTCAAAAAAGTAGCTGTTATAGCTGTTGAGATTCAAAAGTAGCGACCGCGAATTTCAGAAACAACATCTTCATGTTAGACAGAAGATTTCACGGTGACAATCACGTCCGATAAGGAAAATAGCGACCACGAATTTGAAGTAGCGATCGCGAAGTTTTATATCCGTTAGAAATATCCAACGACTAGTTTTTGGAAAGACCAATGGTTTCATGCCACGTGGACTAGCCGTTAGACACAGTTCAAAAATAGCGACCGCGAATTTCAGTCTCGACCGTGAATTTTGTCTGACGAGCATTTAATGCAAGATATGTCTGGCACAACTTAGAGATTTGGACATAATTTATTTGTAACGTCTCTTTGGTTGTTATTGCCTATAAATACACCACCAAATGGACTTGAATAAAAGAGGATAACCATTTGATATGTGTCAAAAGTCTTGCTAAGTTAATTCTCATCTTTAATTCTTTATTTCTTTGTATATAGTTTGGTGTGAGCTTTAAACACCTTTTTGGGTTGAGTTTGAGAGTTAGCCTTGTATGTAAACTCTTGTAAAGGTTTTAGTGTAAGCCTTGAAAACACTTGTAAGAGGTTTTTGTATGAGCTTAGAAAACACAAGTTGTAAGGTTTGGTGTGAGCCTAAACACTAAGTTGAGTGTGAGCTTGTAAAACACTAGTGATTGAGTGAAATACCCAATTGGTGAATTGGGGAGTGGATGTAGGGTTGGTTAATACCCGAACCACTATAA
>CATIWR010234161.1:0-23975 GCA_949677035.1 Omphalea diandra | reverse complement strand
AAATATATATATATATATATATATATATATATATATATATATATATATATATATATATATATATATATATATATATATTAAATTGTTATGTTATGATGTAGTGAATTTTTTTTAATTTGAAATGAAGTTGTAATATTTATGATATTTAATGAATTGTAATATTTATGATATTTAATGAATTTAGTGTACTTTTTGAATTTTTTATTATATTGGAATATTTATATTATTTAATGAATTTTGATGTATTTTTAAAAATTTTTAATTAAGTTGTAATATTTTATTGAAATTGTAATGAAGTTATAATATTTAAAATTTTTAATGAATTTTGGTGCATTTTTTTTGAGTTTTTAATGAAGTTGTAATATTTATAATTTTTAATGAATTTGTAATATTTATATTTATAATATATTTTGCCATTAGGTTATTATATTTGTTAGATCATTTGTTGTAGTCCACGCTTCAATATGTAGGTATTTATATAAATTTTAAAATTAGTAATAAATGAATTTCAATAAATTACTATGTAATTATGCAATATTTGTATGATATATTATTTGTATTATATATATTATGAAATTTTTGAATGTATTACATGTATGTTTAAGAAAATATTATAAAAATGAAATGATATTCCATAATAATATTTCATAAAAATTTCATTAAATGTCCATGCTTTCCATAAAATATAATAATATTTTATAAAATTCCATAAATCTGATTGCATAAACAGTTCATACAATTTCATGGATTTTTATAAAATCAATAATTATCCATTAAAATTTATAATTTATCTAAAAAGTTTTCATAAAATTAATAATGCCCCATTAAAATTTGACAACATTTAAATGGTTTGCAATAACTAATAAAACTAATAATATCCTATTAATAACATAAAAATTATAATATCTCCTAAAATTTTCATAAAATTTCAAATAATTAATAAAAATTACAAAAACATAAATAATGTCCATAAAATTTCATAAGATTTCAAAGTTTTTGAAATATTAATAAAATTCTAAAAAATTAAAAAACCCAAAAAATTTAATAATGTTCATAAAAATTTCATAAAATTTCAAAGGTTTCAAAATATTAATAAATTTTCATAAAATTAATATAATTCCAAAAAAATTAATAAACATCCAAAAAAGTTAATAATGCCCATAAAATTTCATAAACTTTTAAAGGTTTCAAAATATTAATAAAATTCTAAAAATTAATAAAAATCCCAAAATTTAATAATGTCCATAAAAATTTCATAAAATTTCTAAGGTTTCACTATATTAATAAAATTCCAAAAAATAATAAAATTTCATTTAATTTAGAATTTGTTCTGAAAATTTCATAAAATTTTAAAGGTTTTAAAACATTAATAATATTCAATAATTATGTTATAAAATTCCAATGGTTTCTAAAAAATTAATAAAATTCCATAAAAATTTGATAAAATTTCAAAGATTTTGACAAATTAATAATATTGTAAAAAAATTTTGAATTGATTCTAAAGGTTTGCATACAAATTTGAATAATATTGCATAAAAATTTTGCAATATTTAATTTCAAAACTATCTTATTCTATTGTTGAATATTTTTATGTTTGACTTAATGTTTTACTTTGAATTTTATTAAGAAGAAAATACCAAACTAATATGTAATTCATAAGAAATTTAGTTGAATTTTCTACAAATTTTATAGAATAACATATATTCATAATTTTAGATACTCATTTAGTGTGATTTTCATTTGATGATAAGAATCAAACCAAATTGTCTAAAGTGGACAATTTGAAAATTTTTTTGCCTAATATAACTTGTTGTAGATAATATAGTTCATTATGTTGTTGGTAATTTTGGTTGTTTATCTTCTACATGTTCTCTTGGTGCATAATGACAAATATTGGAAAACATTTTTTACTTTGGGGCGCTAGGAGTACTATAATGAGATTTTGCCGAAATTTTAACAGTTATGTGAAGTATATTGTTACTACAGATGGTTATATGATAATGAATTTCTTAATGGATTAGACAAATGGTTATATAACAATAAATTTTTAAATGATTAGACTTTTTCTTCATCATGTAAATACCATTCATAAAACAATGCAAAATAGCATAAAAATATTAAATTAAAAAAATTTATTTGTATGTTTAATTATATTGTTATTTCATAGTTTTTAGGACTTTATAAAGAGATCCAATAGGAAATTGGATATATTTTAAGGTTAATGATGGTTTATTGCAAGCAAAATTCTTAAAAAGGTGTAAACCATTTCATTCAACTTTTCAACCTCAATTTATGGATGGACCTAAGATTAGATGTCTGTGTAATCATAAGAAGTGTTAGAATTGCAGTTATTTAGACCTAATGAAATAATGTTGCATATCGTCTAAAATGGTTTTATTGTTGGCTATTATGAATGGTATTTGTATGATGAAGTGTGTGAAATTGGAACATCAACTACAGATGAACCTAAGCTTTTGGCTGATAATGTATGCCATAGTGAAGCAGAACCTAGTGCAATCCATGATATGATAATGGATGCAACTAGTTTAGAATTTGATTGAAATGGAATGATTGAAGCCCTCAATCTGACATCTCAGAAATTATATGATATGTTTGTTGTAGCTAATAAGGATTTATAGCCTAGTTGCGAAAAACATTCTAAGTTTTCTTTAGTTGCACGATTGATGAATATCAAATATAAGTACCATTTATCTGAAGGTGCTATAAAGATATTTTATAATGGTACAATGAGTCGTTGACTGAGGATCATACGATGGTTGATATTTTTATAGCACTAAGAAGTTGATGCAAATTTAAGGCCTTCTAGTAGAGACGATTCATTGTTGTAAGAATAATTGCTTGTTACATTGGAGTGATGACAGTGATCTATGAACATCAAGTTCTATAATTTCCCTAGATATAAATGCATGCATCGAGGATTAAGTACAATCTAAAAAATAAGTTTTTAATAAGAGAGGTATTACTTTCCTCTAATGTCGAGACTACAAAGGTTGTATTCTTCTAAAGCAATTGTCAAGTTTATGAGATTGCATGTGAAGTATGAGCAGAAAGAGGTTGTGATAGAACATTATTTAGATTCTCCCACATGGAAGCATTTCAATCGTATGAATCAACAATTTGCATATGAAATTCACAATATGTGTATGGGATTATGCACTGATGTTTTTAATGTTTTGGACAATTTGGACAATAATATTCATGTTGGCCAATTACTGTCACACCTTATAACTTGCCACCCTCGATGTGTATGTAGGAGGAATATATGTTCATCTTTATTTTGGTTCTTAGACTAAACAATTCAAAATAAAAGTTAGATGTATTCTTATGGCCTATAATTGTAGAACTAAAATAACTATGGGACTTTGGAGTAGAGACGTATGATATTTCAATAAAACAAAGTTTTATGATGTGAGCAACTTTCAATTTTCTAGCTTATCAAACTTATGTGTCTATATTGCATAGAACATACTGATGTCTTCATGCTTTTGAATGGTGGTAAGCAATCATGATTTGATAATACCCGTAAATTTCTTTCAGTTAATCATCCATTTAGATTGAATAAAATTATGTTTCTTAGGAATCACATAATTAAAGATGTGGCTCCACCTATACAATCAAGAATGGAGATACTAGAGGAAATCAATATATTACAATTGGTGAAAGTCATTGAAGTTGGGTTCAAAGAGGTTAATGGGAAATTATCAAAATGAACAAGATATAGGTGAAGGAAACAAAGCACATTCTAGGATTTACCTGATTGGAATACCAATTTGATAAGGCATAATTTGGATATTATGTACATTGAAAAGAATGTGTTTGAGAATGTTTTTAATATAATGATGAACATAGAAGGCAAATCCAAAGATAATATCAAATCTAGAGAATACTTGAAGTTATTATATTGTCATCTAGAGTTATAATGAGATAATGTAACCAAAAAATACATAAAGGCAAAATATACACTTAAGCAAAATAAAACAAGTCTTATGTGATTTGCTAAAGAATATTCGATTTTCAGACGAGTATGTATCCAATATGGGTCGATGCATCAATATGAAAAAATTGAAGATGTTTGGAATGAAAAGCCATAATTGTCATGTGTTTATACAATGATTACTCCTTATTGCTTTCTATGGGTTGTTGCCTTCATAAGTATGGAAACCATTCATAGAGTTGAGTATATTTTTCAAAGAACTCATTACACCTTAAATTTTGGAGGAAGATATGACACGTTTGGAAATTGACATTCCAATAATATTGTATAAGTTGGAATGGATTTTTCCTTTAAGTTTCTTTGATTCAATGGAACATATAGTACTACATTTGGCATATGAAGCAAAACAAGCATACCATGTGCAACACCGATGGATGTATTCTTTTGAAAGGTACATTGATTTTCATTGTATCAAATGCATATTTCAATTACAATTAAATTATTTTACCCATTTATACATACTCAAATCTCATTTTTATATTATAGAATTCTTCGCCATTTAAAGCATAATGTCAAGAATAAAGCTCATGTTAAAGGATCTATTTGCAATGCATATTTAGTTGAAAAAGCCTCATCATTTTGCTCTTATTATTTAAATCGCATGTGTATACAAGGCACATAAGAGTACCTAAAAATGATTATGGTGGAAATACTGAAACAAGTAATATACTTGAAAATTTGTCAGTAGTCACTCATCTAGGTAAACCATTTGGTAGACCTAAAAGTAAAATGTTAACTGATGAAGAATATCACTGTTAGGCTTAATTTGTTCATAGATATTTGAAGGAGTATTTAAATCCAACAACACAAGAGGTTGAGGAGTAAAAATAGGATTTTTGGAGAGAAGAAAAGAAAGAGAAATAAACTATAACATAAGATGCAAGAGTTTAAAAAAATCATTAGATTAAGGAAGAAGAAGAAGAGAAGATTTATTAAGACAATTGAGAGATTTCATCTTTCCTTCTTTTTATTCTTATTTCTCTTATTAAAGATGATGTTATTGCTTTTGGATTTGACTTATTTTGTTAGTATGTTAAAGTATATCTTTGATATGGGACCTTGATGTAGCCATGGATAATGATTGATTGATTTATGACTTCAATGCTATGTTGGGATTTTGTTCTTTTGTAAATTACTAATTCTTAAGCCTGATGCTTGTGATTGCTTGGCCACCAATTACATGATTTTCATTTATAAATCGAGAAATTGTAAATTGAAATATACATAGAATCAATCTCCTTAGGTTAAGTGACGTGTAAAGATACCTATTTAACCAATTGCTATCACTTAAAGAATTATCAGAACTAATGAGGTAATGCATTTCTATTTCACATCAAGAGATAGATCTGGACAAATGGTTACATATTAAGTAATTACTCGACAGAGAGTTTTAATTATTAGAGAGACATTTAATAGTTGCAACTTTAATCTAACATATCTTTGAATGATTAATGATTTCATGATTTTCCATTAGTGAGATCAAGTGTCTTAGATGTTTTAACATAAGGTTTTCTTTCTCAATTGCTTTTGTCTTTTTGTTATTCAATTGCTAGTTTAGTTTATTTTTGTTACATTAATTGTTTCAATATCATCTTCAATATTTGATTTCTAGAGAAAAATAAAATCAACATATTTCAATACTTATAGCATGTGGCTCTTTATGGGATGATATTTGTACACATTTGTGCACTATATTACTTTAATCACCATCCTCTTATGGTTATTTTGCAAGGTGGGTTTAAAGAACAATTGAAAGAAGAGAAGATAATAAGTGAGTTTGGAATTATTGATTGGTTTAGCTTTAACCCACTTTGTGAAATTTGATCACAAAGAAATTAGAATCGTTACCGGGGACACAGTGCTACAATAGTGAAAGCTTTGATTAATCTATAATTTTTCTTTTTATTTACCTTGTGTTTCTTGTACATAATTATAACTTCATGACATGGATTTATTAAAGACATTATAAGCTCAAGTATCTATCCTTACCAAATAAAAAAATTCCATGACTTACAATATGGTTTCTTCTTCTTTCTTGCAAGTGATATACAAATTGTGTAGGGAGATTGGTCATAAAAGCATAGCTTTCCAAATGGAGAATTCTTCTACACATGGTCAAGTAAGTTTTATGGGGAATTTCAATCACAAACCTAATGATCCTTATTACAATACCTATAACCTTAGTTTATAAAACCACCTAACTTTTTTTTTATCTAATGGTAATTATTTAAATCCCAATCTTTAAGCTTTTCTATTTTTAATCAATCACTGACGTTCCAACCCCAAGAGGAAAGTCTAACCTAGAAAGCCTATTAGAACAATACATCACTAAAACTAATGCTAGGTTAAAATAACAAGATAAGATGCAATAAAGATTACATGAAAATCTAAAAAGCTATAACTCTTCCTCCTTCCATAACCTTTGCATTCAAATAGGACCAAAGGATAATGATTTAAAATTTAGATCTCATGAGACCTTACCTAACACCTTTGAGCCTAATCCTATAGAGCAAGTCAAGGAAATTACATTAATGAGCAATAAGGAGATTGATTAAAAGATAGAAGAGGATGAGGATAGAGGTAACAATGAAGATAAAGAGCTTATCGAGGAAGATAAACCAAAAGGAAATCCATAAGATACTATAGAGTAGCCTGTGAAGGAAGATAGATGCTTGAACTTTGATGAAAAAGAAGATTATGTGCATGAAGATTGTCAATAAAAGGGGGGCAATTTTGAGCTTGAAAAGTCTAAAACTATAAGAGATGATACAGGTTTTATTGTCAAGAAATGCAAGGTAAGTAATCCTTTCCCTTCTGAAATTCATAATACTAATCCATCCTCTCTCCCTTGTTAATGAATTGGACTATGATGAGGTTACAAAGACAACTTTTTACCTTCTACGTTTTTATCAATTGGAGCTAGATCCATTACCTTTTCTTTATGATCATGCATATTTCAGGGAATAAAATGCCATTTATGTTTTAATTTTAATGACATAAACCAAGAACAAGAAAAAATGTAAAAAAAAAAAAAAAAGGAAGAGATATATACATAAGGTAATCATTGACTTTAGGGATTTTAGTCGAACCCATTGCTTGTATCTAATATTAATGAAAGACAATCACAAACCCAAGATAAAACTTAAGTGAAACTAGCTATAAGGGTCAAGATACAAGACCTTAAAATAATGCTCTTGGGAGGCAACCTAAATTTATTCTTTTCTTTACAAATTTAAGAACTTTTAATTATTTTGTTAGTTTTTATTTTAACACTTGAATAAAGTTTTCCATTTTGATTAGGTTTTCTATGGAGAAGATGGAAAAAAAATAAAGATGACTGAAACGATTCATCTTGGTCAATTATGTTTAATTATATATATATATATTTTTTGCATTTTCCTATTTCTTTAGTTAGTTTTTATTTTATTTTTGTTTTATCTTGAATTGGCTCCTTGATCTTTCTTGTTTTCTTAGGTGTTTAAGAGAATGTAGGCTAAAACCATGAAGAGATTTAGTTGCAATCAACCTTCAACCAAGATGAGAAAGGGGGTATTCCATTCTATAACACATTTTGTTATCTTTTGTTCTTTAAAATGCATATCATTAAGGATAATGCCATATTTAATTATGCATTTATTTCATGTGTATCTAACTAGTGGCTTTAATAAACATCATGAATTGACTTGGGTTAAAGTCGTGTTTTATGTTGTACTAACTGCATCTTTTATTGTAACTGGTTATTCCTTACCTTGGGAGCAAATCAGTTATTGGGTAGTCAAAATTGTAATAGGTGTGTTGGAAGCTATTCCCATAATAGGGCTGCCTTTGGTATAGTTACTGCACAAAAGTGCTAGTGTAGGAGAAACCATTTTAACTCATTTTGATAGTTTACATACTTTTGTATTACCTTTGAACTTTCCAATGATACATAAGCAAGGTATTTCAAGTCCTTTATAGAGAATATGGATTATAAATATTTGTAATCAACCATTCATTGCTTGGGGGAGGAAGAATAGTATTTCATTAACACAAATATGGATTATTAAAAAGAATAAAACATATATTTGGATATTTCCCCTTAACTCTAAAAATTTATGTTTGTTATTTGACATAAATAATTAAAGTGAATTCTCCTAAGAGAAAAATGGATATAGAAGTATGTGACTTGGACTATTGATTTAGCCATGTAGATATATGCTATTATCCACCACATTGGAATTAATAACCAAATGTATCTTTGTTCCAACCACTGCATAAGCCCCACGTAAAGGATAGGCTGGTTCACTTGAACAAAATTTTTCTATGATCAAATCTAATCATGTTATGCATGAGTATACTCTGTAAATCCCAGTAGAATAAGTGATGTGGTAGGATCCATATTCTATTTTAATTATTTACATATTTATACTTATATACTTACTATTTATGCTTATATACTTATTATTTATACTTTATACTTATTATTATTATTATTTATACTTAGACTTATATACTTAGTTTTATTATATTTATTTTTATTTCATTTACTTATCTTTATCTCTACTTATCTTCATTACTTAATACTTGATAGTATGGAAGCACAATCATTTCTTCTACATTGACCCAATTTATGATATTATTGGAGTGAAGTGAAATAAGTGATATAAAGAATGGTAATGGATAAACTATATTAGTGACAATAAATCCTTTGTGTGTAAAATGTTTCAATTTTTTTTTTTTATAAAGGCCAATCAAACAGTTTGAAATGACCCAAAAAGCACTTGATCATGATCACCTTTTAGGCCTATTTGGGTATTGAACATTTATCTGTAAGAATGAATTCCTTGCAGTGGATAATTGTAACTTTGGAAAAAGGAATCCGATCAAATTTTTATTACATAAAATCATTCATATATGTGTAGACATGGTTAACATATAAATATACATTTTATAACATCTAGATAGATAAGATTTTTTTTATATGGATCCATTTGATTCGTTTAATTCTTGCTCGAGCTAGATGATGAAAAATTATCATGTTTGGTTCTTTTAGAGGATGGATCTCTAAGAATTCACCTATCCTAATAATAATTAAAAAAAACTTGACTTGAATGATCCTATGTTAAAAGCTAAATTGTCTAAGGTCATCATTATTATAGACAACTTACTTGGCCCAATGATCTTTTATATATTTTTCTAATAACAATTATAAGTACTATTACATGTAATATAGGATTAACGGTTCTAGAACCATCAATGATTGGTGAACCTATGGATCCACTTACAACCCCTTTGGAAATATTACCTAAATGGTATTTCTTTCCTATATTTCAAATATTCCATACAGTATCCAATAAGTTACCGGTTGTTCTTTTTAATGGTTTTATTACCTGCATGATTATTAATAATTCCTTTTTTACAAAATGTTAATAAATTTCAAAATCCATTTCGTTGTCTAGTTGCAACAATCGTCTTTTTTATTAGCTCTACAATAGCTCTTTGGTTAGGTATTGGAGCAACATTTACAAATAAATCCCAAACTTTAGGCTTTTAAAATTCAAATTTCAAACTGCGTTAATTGTAAACTAAAATATCATGTGTATATCTAGGGAATAGTCACCTTAAACTATTCAATTTAAAAATTTAAAATAAAATTTTAATTGATTTCATAAATATATCAATTGTGCTAAAGATTCAAAATTCATTTTTATTTTTTTAGGAAAAAAATGAAAATGAATATAATATAAATAAATCAAATGGATTTATATTTTATTCTTTTTTACATTTTATTATTTGGTAAATCAATTGCAAAATGTTTTTCTATTTCTAGAATACCCAATGTATGTTTTACATCATATATGCGAAAATGTTCAAGTTTCATAAGATCATCTTGACTTTTATACAAAAGGTCCAATAATGTATGTACATTGGACTTTTTGAGCCAATTATAGATCTTAGGAGTCAATTTTGATTGGTTAATAAAAATACATTTCAATGCTTTTTCTCTTTTATTTTTCTTAATTTCGTCAATCTATCATGAAAAGTAAAAAGAAGTATAGTAACCATGTGTTGATTTTTTTTTCTAAATTTAAGTTTTCTTCTTCTTTATATAGAAAATAATAAATAAATCAATCAAATTCTAGGAGGCTTCATGAAGTGCTTTTTAAGGAGTTAAACTATCATTTATCCATATTTTAAGAAAAAATATCTCTTATTTTTCATTCCCATTTCCATAAGAATGAACATTATGATTCATAATTTAAACAAGCATGAATACAACATCTATAGTATAACTTCCATCTTAAAAGTTATTTGTCAAGTTTATACAATAGCTGCAATTTCTTTTAATTTGTAATTTAATACACAAATCAATTGGTTTTGTTAATTTGAGATGTGTTGTGTATTATCAATGATTTCCACAAAAGACAATAAAGCATTAAGTTATTCACAATCATGTGTCAGTTTTAGGTATAGTTGCCCTTTTATTGAAGGTCATTTAAGCTTTTCTAGGAGTATGACATAGGTTACTTCAATGTTATAGTGCTTAGTACTCGAACATTGGCTCTAGGCATTTTCTCTACCCTTTCTTGCCCTGAAAAAGTAGGGACATTGTGCATCCTTGAATTGATAACCATTGTTCAGTTAACCTAGCCTCTTCCATTCCTTGGGACCAATAGGGGGTAGTGCAAGAATATTCACATGTTGTTTATTGACTACATATTTCAGCCTAAGCTTAGGCCTTAACTCACCCTCTATGGACAAACCTTGTAGAGTAACCTGAGGTTCTTTAGGTATTAGATTCTCACAAATGTTTGCGTTACTCAAATCGACATTTTTGCTTTCATATTATCCACCCTTGCTTTTGCAAATGCTTCCTTCTAACGCAAAACGTTCCCCTACTGATGCATTTTTACAGCCCATAACTTTGGTAGATCGTTTAGCCCTATTCATGTTTGACTAAGAGTGCTCAATCAATGCGCTATTACACACTCTTTCAAGGGTGGCTAGTTTTAGGCAAACCTTCTAGCTGTCTTTGCAACCTTACCTCCTTTATCAATGAGCGATCATTTATGGGCCTTGGTTGGTGATCTGGGTTGTTTCCTTCTCAATGATGAAGCTTATCCCTCATCGTCTCACTGGCCAAACTTGACCTTTATTATTTTGAGGTCATATCTAGTATTTAAAATTTGTCTTGATTTGGTATCACTCTTATGGCTCACACTAAAATAATGTTTTACCCCTAGATGTCTAATCTATTACTTTGCCTCAATGTATTTGAAGGAGAATTAACTAGTTCTAGGTTCGAGTGTCATTTCACCCTTAGCCATAACTCATCTACTAATTCTTCAATATCGATCGATTCAAACCTCTACTTAGTTTCACACAAGCTTCATCCTAGTCGTGGATAGATCACCTAAGTTTGAGTCCATAAGTAGTGACAATTACCCTATGAAGACTTATTTATGCTATAGCTCTTATGGATTCCCTTAACCAAACCACTACCTATGAGTCGTTGGTTCATTCTTTAACAAGCATGCAGTTGGAGCCTAGGGCTCCTCCCATTGCTTAGGAGCTAACAATTTCATGTTCTATTTCACTCTCCAATGGGGGTTCTTTTCACCCTTTCCTCACTATACTATTTCATTATTGGTCATCCAAGAGTATTTATCCTTATAAGGTGGTCCTTCCTGATTCACACAAGATTCCACATGACCCATGCGACTCAGCTTAGAGCGTAAGCTAGTGATGCTTTTGGCTATTGGACTCTTACCATATAGGGTACACCATTCTATTGCTTCATCTAGCAATACAAACTTGTATTGCTCTCCCACATACTCATTTTCATGATTTAGGTTACTCCCATTTCTCTCGTTGCTACTATGGGAATCATTTTTACCTTATTTTCGTTTAGTTATTAAGATGTTTCAGTTTGCCAAGTTGTCTCTTACTTGTCCATGGATTCAGTAGTAGTTTTAAAGGTTAAACTATTTGAGAATCTCTAGATCTACGCTTATTTTTAACTCCCTGAGGCATTTCATCGCTCACTATGCCTTTCCTCGCCTTTGGGTGCCTAGGTATCCACTATAACCCTTTCCTTATTTGAACCTCACCCTTAACTTTAAGGTTATGTCACCTTAAGGTGTTATTAAATGGAAGAATCTTATCAACCTCCATGAATGATAAATTGATAAATCATAAATCGAACTGCTAAATTGAAAAAATTTAAGTGCTATAGTATAAATTTGTATTAACTAAGTTCACGAGTTAGAGATAAGCAGACTCACACCACTAACATCCACCATAGGGTAAATTACCACCTTTCGAGCCCTCAATTAATTTTACCATAAAGGCCAATGATAGATAATAACTCCTCAAACACATTTTACAACTTTCATCGTATTGTGCTCTTCAAAGAGTAACTCTTCTCAAAATCTCAAAAAGTGTTGAGTTAAAATCCAATTTTAATTAAGGATTCTTGTGGTTCTTGAAGATCCAATTACAAGAAAGTTGGGAAAGAAAAGCCCACTTTTTTCCCCACTTTTTTATCTTAAGAATGCTAGTTTTAAGAATGAGTGATTGCTCTTCTTTGACTTTTATTACCCAACCTAAAGGTGGACAGGTAATGTGTTCCACTTATTGAATAGGGTTTTATAGTCAATCTACGACTCTAGATGTCGAACTCATCCATAGGGTGATCTCATAGTTCCTATAAGGTAGAGATGATGGGTTAGTCCCTAGATTTTCCTTTTGTTTGTCACATTTCACTAAAGGGTTGAAGGGAGATAATGCATCAAGCTATTCTTCGAAGCTAACTTTATCCTTTTCCCCAGAGATAGATAGTGGAGGGGGGAAGATTATGATCTTATGCTTGGATCTGTATGATGCTTGCACTTACATATAAGGTTAAATGAACCAAAACTTTTTATGATTTTGACATGGATATGTAACATAGTTAAGCTTTCTTGAGTAATCACTATGAGTAGTTATGAAAGAGATGTCATTCTTAGGATGAATCTTGAGTTAGTTGCTAATTTGAGGAGTACAACTTATGAGTTTAGGACAGTTAAAATGCAATTAAATTATGTTTTGCATGTATATGGAAACAAACAATTGAGCTAACTATGAATAGATATAATTATATGAGTTTAATGGGAAAAGAATTGCTATTGTGCTTTAGTAATTAGCAATGATTAAGTAGTTTAAGAGATATGATTTAGGAATGATTAAATTATGTTCAAAAGAAAAAGAAATAACTACTCAACTATTTTTGAGATGCTTAGCAACCCAGGATCTTCATAGCCAATGTCGATTTTTATGTAAAATGACAAACTAAAAACATGAGTATGCAAAACATTAAGTTATATGTTGAGTAACCAAGTGCACTCATCACTAATATTTGTATTTAAATAAAAAGGCATATAACCTTCTTGAAAAGAAAAGAAACAAAAAAGTACCAAAAAAAAAGTGCTTAAAAAAGTCCTAATGATCTCGTGAATTTAAAGCTACTAGTCTTATTATTAATTAATTGAGGCAATGGTAATCCAACATATTTATATTATAATTATGCCTATTAATGGTTTTGTTAGAGGATTGTTAAGAACTATATGTGAAACATGATTTTGTTATTTCTAATTCTTCATGAATAAGTAAGTTTGCTTTTCAAGGTAGTAATCTAACCTAAGTTTATTTGCTTAAATGAGTTATTGTTTGGTGTATCTTTTGTACGACATAAGTGATTATCATTGCAAGCATGATGAGGCTATACATGTTTTGTGAAAGTTATGAAAATTATGGCTATATATTCTTTATTACTTGAGGATAAGTAATAGTTCATGCGTGGAGGAATTTGCTAGGCTTAATTTGTTCATAGATATTTAGTAAGATTTGAGCCTCATTTAGTGTTAGTCTATGTTTAAATTAAGTTATTTTGGATAATTTGGTGTTATTTTCCACATTTATATGCTTGTAGGTATTTTAGTAAGTTTGGAGCAAAATTGACCAAATAGGCAAAGCTGACAACTTCAGGAACTAAGCTAGAAATTTGGATGCAGAAAGGAAAACACATGTTGTCATGCCCACGAATAAAGTCACAAGTCATGGCTTAAGGCCTAGATACATTGGATCTTACTTTTTAACCTATTCTTTTGGTCTTTTAAAGGTGTATTTAAAGTCAACATCTAGGGTTTTCGAGATAGAATTTTAGGAAGCAAAAAGAGGAGTTTTTTAGAGAAGAAAATAAAGAGAAACAAACTACAACACAAGATCAAGTGTAAGAGTTCAAGAGATCATTATATCGAAGAAAAAGAAGAAGAATAAGAGAATATCTATCAAGACAAGTAGAAGATTTCATCTTTCCTTCTCTTTTTTTCTTATTTCTCTTGTTAAAGATGATGCTATTGATTTTAGATTTGGTTTGTTTTGATATTATATTAGGCTAGATCTTTAATCTAGGACCTTGGCATAGTCATGGATAATGATTGATTGATTTTATGATTTCAATGCTATGATAGGATTTTGTTCTTTTACAAGTGAATGATTTTTAAGCCAAATGTTTGTGATAACTTGGTCATCAATTACATGATTTGTGTTTCATTTATAGATCGAGAGATTGTAAATTAAAATATAACTAGAATCAATCTCTTTAGGTTAATTGATGAGTAAAGATACTCATTTAACCTATTACTATCACTTAAATGATTGCTAGAACTAATGAGGTAATGCATTTCTATTTCACATTAAGAGATGGATCTAGAAAAATAGTTATATATTAAGTGACTACTTGAGAGAGAGCCTTAATTACTAAAGAAACAATCGATAGTTGCAACCTTAATCCAACATATCTTTAAATGATTAATGATTTCATGATTTTCCATTAGTGAGATCAACTGTCCTAAGTGTTTTATCAAAAAGTTTTCTTTCTTAATTGCTTTTGTCTTTTTACTATTTAATTGCTAGTTTAGTTTATTTTTATTGCGTTAATAGTTTATATGTCATATTTAATATTTAGTTTCTAGATAAAAATAGAATCATCATATTTCAATACATATAACATATGTCTCTATGGAACGATATCCCTACATACTTATGCACTATATTACTTTGATCACCATCCTCCTGTGATTATTTTGCAAAGCGGGTTTAAACAATAGTTTAAACCAAATAAGATAATAAGTGAGTTTGGAATTATTGATTGCTTTAGTTTTAACCCACTTTGTGAAATTTGATCATAAAGAATCATGCAGCTCAAACACGTATTCTTCTCTACACAATATGTCAAGTTATAATCGTTAGTTATATGCCCTACGCCAATGTGTGTAATGAATATTTTCTTAATATTGCCATGATTACAAGTTTATTATATATCTCTTTTATATTTTGTTTACTGCTAAATGATAAATTTCATGAATAGTTAATTTTACCTAATGTCATCAAGTATGTGACATGATAGTAAAACCTTCATGTGTAAAGAATTTTATTTTACATTATCCTTAGTCGATCATTATTGTTGGGATAATAATGAATCAAGACTAGTATGTATTTTGATTGATGACTATGTTTTACTAGTCATGGATATGTGATATTAAACCAAACACATAGATATATATTATGAAACAAGTATGTGACCTAATGTCATCAAGTATATGACCTGATAGTAAAACCTTTAAGTATAAAAAATTTTATTTCACATTATCCCTAGTCAATCATTATTATTGGGATAATAATGAATGAAGACTAGTATATGTTTTTTATTGATGATTATATTTTACTAGTCATGGATATGTGATATAAAATCAAACACATAGATACATATTATGAAACATTGTATTAGACCGACCCATTATGAAAACATTATACAGATTAATAGTCATAAGTGTTTCCCATGTAATAATATTAACTTAGTCATCTGACCTAAAAATCACCATGGATTCCAATATGATGAACTTCATGTTTTGATATAGTTCAACATTATCTTTAACCGGATGATCATAAAGACTAATATTGGACATTGAGTAAATCATGTAAAGGAATTTGAGTGATTGAGAAGGAATTTGTCCCTTATATATTTATGAGAAATGTATCTTTGGCCCCTCGATAAATTAGACTAAAAATATTGCATGGCCATGCAGTAATGAATTGATAAAGGTTATCAATGTTATTTTGCATCAGCCTACTTTGAGATTGAGAAAAAATTGAACTATATAAGGATGACATGATTCATGCCTTATATTCAATTGAGATATAATGTGACAAAAAGATTATAATACTATTTGTAAAATAAGTTAAGTTGAATTATTGGTTTTCACATAATTTGGATAGTCATAATGCCTTGCTAGAAGTCACTTATGATTTGTGGACCTTAAATAGGTTTAGGTCATTACAAATATTATGTGAGTCTACAGGGTCGCACACTTTGAACAAACCCAAAACAAAATAGTATTTTCTACTCTCTCTAAATATATATTAATATAAGTGGAGATATTATCCTGTTGGATATCCTTATCGTTTTAAATGTTAAAACAAAAGGGAACAACTAGTTATTTATATATAGTAAAATATACAATTAACATATATATCTTAATAGTTAAGATATATACATGTGTTTTTAGGGATTTGATTAGATATAGAACATTAACATTTTCAGAAAAACATTTTTAGAGAGAAAAAAACTCTAGTGCTAGCACACTTTCATTTTGGAGATAGCCTGTTTGTGTGGATACCTACAAAAGACATTCATCCTTTGGTGACTTCTAGATCCTACTCCAAGCTCGAGGTTGGATGTTACTAGTATAAACTCCCTCTCTACCTTCCAATAGATCTATCAATTTGCACACAAATTGATATGATTCACATTCTTTCCCTTCAATTTAATCGAATTGTATGGATCCTTTGTGGGATTCTATATAAAAAAGTTATTATTTTTCGCTACATTTGTTCTACAATCCAAAAAATAATAATAATTAGACTCTTCATTTTGTACATGTATAAATGATGATATACTAATATTTTATTAGTGTAAATTTCATAAAGTTTATACATTGCCATGTTGAAGCAAAATTTTCCCAACATATCCTCTAAAAAGTTTGATAAGAAGTTAAAGATAGAATTTCAATATTAGTTCTAATCATATGTAAATATACACTAACTAATAATAATTTTAGTAAATCCTAACACTAATTATTGTATCACCAATGAATCTAATTAGTTGTTTATTATATATTTTAGGCAAATGATCCTACAAATGGAATCACAAATAAATTTATTATTGATATTGCCAAGGGTTCATTACAAAAGGCGACTATGTATCCCATTTATTTTGTTAATGGATATAAGTTTCACACTAAAAAATATGGTTCAAATAGGGCATTAATCAATAATGAAGTAAGTATTAAGGCTTTCAACTATAGTAAAAATGCATTTGACTATTACAGTCAACTGATCTATATGTTATAGTTAGAGTATCCAACATTTCTAGTAAAATGAACTATTTTGTTTAAACATGAATGGTTTGATCCAACACCTAATGTGAAAATAAAAGTACTTGAAAATTATAATCTTGTTGAAATCAATCACAAGTAAATATTTAATAAATACAAACCATTTATATTGCAAGCTTGTCAAGTTTATTATGTTGCTTATCTCAGTTTATGACAGGATAAAGCTTATTGGTGGGTAGTATGTAATATAAAGCTAGATCATTTGTTGAAATCAAGGATGAATTCATTATTAAGACATCATCTTAAGCTCTATTTCAAGAGGATGTTAATAATTTGCCTATCATTGCTATTACTAGGGATGAACCATCAAGAGGTTTAAATGATTCGGATGAGTCGTTCACAAACTTAGATGTTGAAAGTGAAGATATTCAATTAGACAATGAAACAAAGCTACAATCTAAATCTGAATCATCGAAAGATATAATTTCTAAAGATGATATAAATATGATGATTTTGAGTAAGTAAAACTTTTCTTTGTATTTATTTTTCATTTATAGGTATATGTACATTTTTTAATTATATTTTTATTATGTAAATATATTATTAGATATATAATTGTATATATAAATTCAAATGACACAACTAATACCTGGCCGTTCAGGTACTCTTACTCAAGGTGGTATGTCGAGCAGAAGACGTACCCATGATCGCAGGTCACTGCTGCCACCAATTCCTCCTTCTAGATCTACTGTTTTATTGTTGACACTGTTGTCCACTTCAACCCCATACTTCTTCGACTCCTTATCCTAATTCATCATCTTATGCTCCTTTAGCTTCATCCCCTAGTATAGCTCATCCATCTACTCCTTTTGTGCCATCAGATCCTTCCATATCTTGAGGTCCGATTGCACCATCAAATATGAATGATGCTTACCCTATTTTTGCTCCTAAGCCATGCCCTTAGATTACTTTGCAACATTGGAGGTATGTATAAATTAATTTCTTGTATTTTATTTATTTACTAAAATATCAAACTAATTTTTTTCAATTTTCATTCATCTGATAGATCCTTTCATGTTTGCTGAGAGATATTCAAGCAAAAGATTCATATAGATAGTTACACTTGGAAAAAGGTCCCATAGTCCATAAAGATCTTCTACTGGGAGAAGTTTAAGGTATGTAATGTAAAAAAAAAAATTATAGTTAAATATTTATCAATTTAATTTTATTTATTTACTAATTTTTGTGCTTTTCTTATTGTTATAGAAGTCGTTTCAATAAAACCAAGTGATTGATGTCTTGATATAGAAACCCTTCTTTGAAACAATAATATAATATGCTTCATGATTTGAAGTATAAGGGCAAGGAGACTTGGGTGTCTGATGAGGCCTAGGACCACTAGCAAACATAGTGGGCTACTTCTCATTCTCAAGTTGTGTCATGCCAAGCCAGGCCAGCCCCAATAAGAGAACAAAGAAAGGATGTGTTGGCTTCAGTCGATCCAAGTGCACAAGGGGGTCTATACAACATTCAAAGCATGCTGGACAACTGGTAATTCATTTTTCATTATCTTATATCACTTTTTAAATTTAATTTTACTAAGGTTTTCTAATATGTTATTTTTTTTGTTTTTTGTTTTTTTTGTTTTTATCATAGGCACAATAGCTAGGACATGAGGTTTTACCAGTCAATGTCTTTGTGACATAAAGTAATATGGCATTCAGACCTTTATTGATTCACGCTTCAAGACTATTAATGTAATGATAAAATTATGTTATGGCGAACTTGAACTTCTAAAAGATTCTTTCTTAGATGTTGCTCAGAATATCTTCCCTCCTTAAACCTATTTCTTTCCTTCCTAACCTAAGAAAAATAGAATACTTTTTATTTTATCCTTGTTGATTCTAAGTTCGTTGAAATTGGACATGTGATGGATGAGAAAGACCCTCACAAAATTTCCTATTCTAAGTGTAAAATTCTTAAGGTACTTTCTCTAGCTGATTGGAAACACGGGATCCACACTGAGAAAAACTTTTCTAAGCCATTTTTCCTCTTATAGTTATCTTGATTACTAGTAAGCCTGGTATAATGCTTTTATGTTAAGACCTTTTAACCACTCTTGGTTTTTATACTTTGTCAAAGGAACTAATGTCGCATTTCCTTTTTTAGACTAGGTTGGTCAAACCTAAGTCATAAGCCTCTTTTGATCTTGATAATGGAGACTGATTAGTTCTAATGCTTTGTTTAAGTGTTGTTTTGCAGTATATAAGTTATTTTCTAATTGGAAGTTGGCTATAAATACTCCATAAAATAGATGTTGGCTATAAATACTCCATAAAATAGATGTAAATGCAAGAGAATCTTGTTTACTATAACCAAACTCTTACAAATTTGCTACTCATTCTTCTTATTCTTGTTTATGTGTTATTGATTGTTTGGTGTTAGCATTAAACACCTTTTTGGTTAGGTTGAGAGTTAGTCTAAGCTTCCAAAACTCTAATAAAGGTTATGTGTGAGCCTAAAAACACTAATTGTAAGGGTTGTGTATGAGCCATAAAACACTAATTCTAAGGGTTGTGTGTGAGCCATAAAACACAAATTGTACAAGTTTGGTGTGAGCTTGGAAACACCATTCTAGTTGAGTGAAATACCCAATTGTGAAGAATTAAGGAATGGATGTATGGTTTGTTAACACCTGAACCACTATAAACATCTTCTGTTCATCTTTTTCTACCCCTTCTTAATTCTCTAATCATCTTACCTTTTCTTCTAAAATTTTTATCTCCTACCAATTCAACCCCCCCTTCTTGATGCATTAGGCTAACAAGTGGTATCAGAACCAAGTCTCACTTTAAAGCTTAATTGTGTGAGAATTGATCTTGGCATAAGAAGGAATCCATACCCACCTCAAGCCATATTTCGATGGAGCAGACTATACTCATTGGAAGTATAGGATGAAAATCTACTTAGATAGTGATGTGGTAGACCTCTGGGGCATTGTAGCAAATGAGTGGAAGCCACCTACTAAGGTGGTGGATGGAAGTGAGGAATTGATCCTTAAAGAAGAGTGGGTTGAAGCCAATAGGAGATCCAATGACAAAAACAAAAGAGCTATGGCAATCTTTCTAAGTTCTCTCATAAGAGAAGAAATTGAAAGGGTCCAACATAGTCTTATAGCTCATGGGATTTGGAAGGCCTTGGAAAACTACCATGAAGGCACTACCTTAGTCAAATCCAGTCGACTTAAAATGTATGTGATGAAATGGGAGCTATTAACAATGAAAAAGGATGAAAGCATCACGAATATGACAAATAGGCTTCTTGCAATTGTCACAAACATGAAGAAGTTTGAGAGAATTCTCACCAATCACGAGGTAAATTAAAAAATCCTTAAATCTTTACCTCTTAAAAAGTTTAATGCTAGGGTTTGTAGTATCTAAGAGTCCAATCCAAAGATAAGGAAAGTACCAATTGATGTTTTAATAGGCAAGGTCTTAATTCATGACCTAGCCTTGAAGAAAGATGAAGAAATGAAGAAGATGAGAAGATAAAGAGATAAATCAAAAAAATAAAAAGGGAGGACCTTGGCTCTTAAGTCTTCATTAAAGGAGAATGAAGTTGAAGAGGAAAGAGATAAAGAAGAGGAGGAATTGGCAATGCTATCAAGAAGAACAAAGGAGTCAATTAGAAAAAGAAAGGAAAGAAAAAGCTTCAAGAAAGCAACTTCAACCCCCAAGGAAAGATTGAGTGATGTCACTAGTTATGAATTTGGCAAGCAAGACTACATCATATATGACTGCCCCAAATTGAGGAAGAAGAAGAAAAGGGATAAAGAAAAAAGGAAAAGCTTCAAAGCCACTTGGGATGATAGCTCAAGTGAAGAAGATGAAGAGGAAGAAGTTGCAAACTTGTGCTTCATGGCTCAAAAAGATTCATCAAATGAGGTAAGTTTTTCACCTCACTCTTATGCAGAATTTGATGTGTTAGATGATGTAGATGATGAGCTTTTAGAGTCTCTCACTTTGAAATATGGCAAATATAAGTCACAAATGAAATCTTACAAGAAGAAATGTACCAAATTAGAGGATGAGTTTAAATCCTTAAACAGTCTTATAAGTGAATTGAAGGGTTGAAATGAACAACTTAAGAAGTCTATGAAGAGTCTATCCAAGTCATCTTCATCCCTAACCTCATTGAGAAAAGAAAATGACTCATTGAAGGGTGAAGTCATTGAACTTAGAAACTCTATTTTTAAGTTCCACAAGGGAAATAAAACTTTAGATACAGTTATTATATCACAAAGACCTCATTTAGTTAGGCATAGTCTAGGCTTCAGTGGAGCCTCTTCTTCTACACCTTCACTCACAACATTTATTAGATCCTCAACACCTCAAACATCAAGTGTTGAGGTGGTTGGAAAGAAAAGTGCTCAAAGTACTAAACCATCATTACTTAAAGGCAAAGGAAAGGTGCAATAAGTCTCAATGCCTATTTCTAGTAAGGTCAATCATGCATATATTTATAATAAAAAACATGCTCACTCAAACACACATAAAAAATTTTACTTTTATACTTATTCATTCATGCTCATGTTTACATTCACATCATGTTGGTATAAGAAAACCCCCCACTTATACCAAGGCAATGTATAAGAGAAAGTCTAATAAGTCTAAACTCAAATGCCACTATAGCATGAAGTTTGGTCATGTAAACATTTATTATTTTATTAGGAAGGCACACCTCAAGTTGGAGGATCCTTCAAAACCTAATCCCCTAGGACCCAAGTATGTTTGGGTACCAAAACAAAAATGATTTACTTATGTTGTGTAGGATTGTTTGGCAGCCAACAATGAAGCAAATGATTGACATGTGGATAGTGGATGCTCAAAGCACATGACGGGCAATAAGAGACTATTTATGGCCCTAAGAGAAAAGGAGGGTGGCAATGCCACAATTGGAAATAATGCTAAGGGTAAGGTAATTGTCATTAGCACCATTGGTAAGAATGGTTATTCTCTTATTAATGGTGTTTTACTTATGGATGACTTACAACATAACTTGCTTAGTGTAAGTTAATTATATGATAAAGGTAATAAAGTCACATTTGACCCTAGAGAATGCCGAGTAACCACTTTGGTAGATAAAAAGGTAGTTTTCATAGGTGAAAGGAAAGGAAATACTTACTTAATGGACTTAGACAATTTGGCTAACTAATTCTTTAAGTGTCTTATGTCTTTTAGCAATGAAGCTTGGCTTTGGCATAAAAGATTTGGACATGCTAGCATGAAGCTCTTGCAAAGTTTATCAAAAGAAAAGCTAGTGGGAGGTTTTCTTAAGCTAAAGTTCTCTAAAGACAAGGCATGTGGTCCTTGCTAAATGGAAAAGCAACATCAATCTTCCTTCAAAGCAAAGAATATTGTAAGTACATCTAAACCTTTTTAATTAATTCATATGGACTTGATAGGACCTACTAGGAGTGCTAGTTTAGTTGGAAAATATTATGCACTTATCCTAGTTGATGACTGCTCTAAGTTTTCTTGAGTATCCTTTCTAGCTCATAAGCATGATACTTTTAATGCTTTTAAAAGTTTTGTAAATGGGTTACTTCATTTCATCTATAAGAAGTGACCATGAAAAAGAATTTCAAAATGAATCTTTGAATCTTATTGCTTAGAGAATGAGATATTTCATAACTTCTCAACTCCTAGAACACCATAACAAAATGGTGTTGTAGAGAGGAAAAATAAAACACTAGTAGAGATGGCTAGAACTATGCTCAATGAGTATTCATTGCCAAATTACTTCTGGGCCAACGCTATAAGTACTTTATGTTATATTGACAATTGAGTTTTCAAAACACCCATTCTTAATAAAACTTCTTATGAGCTATGAAATGGTAAAAAGCCCAAGTTATCATACCTAAGAGTATTTGGATGTAAGTGCTATATCTTGAATACCAAGGATAATCTTAGAAATTTTGATTCAAAAACTAACAAAGGCATTTTCTTAGGTTATTCCACCACTTGCAAAACCTATAGGGTTTTTAATAAAAGTTTAATGGTTGTTGAAGAGTCCATGAATATTGTGTTTGATGAATCTAGTAAGCTTGATCTTGGGAAATGTTCTTTTATTAATGATTGTTGTCCCTTGGCACTAAGAAAGAGGGTTGAATTGGTGTATAAAAATTTAAAAGACAAAGAAGAGGGGAAGAAGAATGAGTATAATTTGACACAATGATTTTTTGTGGTTTGGGTATAATCGACTCTATGTCTACTCCCTAATCTACTAATTGGTTATTTCACTATCTCAAAGTGTTTTCTAGCTCACACACAACTTGTACAACTTGTGTTTTGATTGCTCATACATAATCTTACAACAATGTGTTTTCAGGCTAACACACAACCTCACTCAAGTGTTTCACTAGGCTCACACTTAAACCTTTCTTGAAGTGTTTTTACAGGCTAACACTACAACCTTACAACTTGGTGTTTAATGCTCACACCTAACACTTATAATTTCATAAAGAAAATTGAAGAAAATGAGTA
>CATIWR010234113.1:0-71128 GCA_949677035.1 Omphalea diandra | reverse complement strand
ATATATATATATATATATAATTGATGTTTTATTTGTTTTATTGTGTGAATTACTCATTATTTACTTATTACTTCCCTCATTTTCATCTTAATTTGGTAAAAAAAATTTAGTTATATTTTGGATTCATTTTCTTAATTTGCAAACCTTATTTTCTACCATAGATATTTAATTATCGCTATCTTTAAAGAAAATCTCAAGATTTGGAAGTTTACAAATTATTAAAAAAATTAAAATTCATTTTTTTTACACTATAAAAAAAGGTTTAAGAATTTTTTCATTATAATGTACTTAATTTTGTAAATTTTTTGTTGAGTGAGTCCTCAAAAAATGCTAAATTCTCTAGAATTTGATTTGTTATCATTTTGAGACCACATTATCGAATACAAATATGAAAATGATTGAGCCAATTTAGGATTAGTCATTTGTTTCTTTTTTTTTTTATCCAGCATTTTATCCATTTAGTAAGCCTCATTAAACCTACAAGAATCCTATTTTCTTTATTATAATCCCATGTTTAGCTAGCCAATAAATGCTAGTCTCTTAAAATATTAAATTGATCATATTTGATTTGGAATGAGATTTGGTTTCTACAATCACAATGAGTTATTTCATGAAATTAGTAAAAAATCTTAAGTGTGGGGTTGAGTGTTTTATTTTTTGGGATGAGAATGAGAGAATATTATTTGATTAATTGCTTGATTTTTGAATTATTACGTTGTGTAATTTTGAAATAATTCTTCTTTCTTCTTCTCAAAATGCAAAAAAAAGTCAAAAAAATAATATAAAAGAAAAAAAGAAAAAAAAGAAGAAGAAAAAAAAGAAAAAAGTTCAAAGAAATAAAAAAGGAAGAAAAAGATGTATTTTTTTTTATCAAGACAATTTAATTCTATTTTGTAAAATATATCAAGTAACAACCTAAAATTTTTATTATTTTTAAGGTCCATGAGAGTGAGATTATATTTTAGGTGTGAGATTTATTCTTTAGTAAGAGATAATGTGAGTTTCATTTAAGAGAATATTTAGTAAGAATGATCAATTATTTTGTAGTCCATTAGCCTAAATATACTTATCCTCTACCAAGTTCCCATTACAACCAAAAGAAAGACCTTTTGATTTGTGTTTGTATTTGAATTTAAGTGGTGGAGATGTGATTTATTTTTAATCTTATGGTAAACTTTTAGACTATTCGTTAGATGATGAGAGCATGTACTAACCTTTAAACCCTTGGAATGAGAGGTATGTTGTGCGAAACTTGATAAATGAATTTGTTTTTTTTGGGATTTGTGAATGAATAATCTTTGATGCATTTGATTTAGGAATAGTTATGATTAAATGAATATGCTAGAGCACTAATTTTTGCAAGTTTGGAAATTAATGAATTTTTTGCATAGCTTGATTAATTCGATTTGTTATGATGCCGATAAGGGGATGAAATGTGTTTATGAGACAATTATGTTAGTTTTTATATGTTTTGTGCTTATTGTTTTTATTGTTTTGTTTTGAGTCTTTTGTTCGTGTCTTTTTCCGTTAGCTTAGTATTTTTGCTTGGGGACAAACAAAATACTAAGTGTGGGGAATTTGATAGTTTTTTATTTTTAGGATTAGTGTTATTAATTGAGTCTAATTTGGAGAAAAATATCAGATAATGTTTCACTTTTGGATTTTATTTTGTATTTTTATAGGAAATCCTGAAAATTGGAGCTGATTGATGAATTATGAGAATTTTTTGGGTCGAATTGTACAATTTCAAAAGTTTAGGGAAAAGTTTTATATTTTCCAAACATAATTTGAGTCTAATCCTCATCCAAATTGGAAAGATGTCGTGCAAAATAAAAGAAAGAGTCCATGCAAGATTATAAGTTTAACGAGTCTTATTCAAAATAAGAGAGTTTATTATTTTTTTCCTAATTGGTGGAGGATTACTAATTGGTGAATGATTCTTAATTATTCCTATTTTGAAAGGGAATACAAGATTATAAATAGAGGATGAAATTTTTGTTTAGGGGATCATTATTTTCTAGAGAGAGTTTTTGCTTTGTTTTCTTTTTCTTTTTCTGGAGAAGAAATTGTCCACAAGAGGAAAATTATTAGCCAACCATCGAGCTTAAAGAGAATTGAAGAATACAAGAGTTTTATCATGAAAACTTTTCTATTTTATTTTCTTTTTATTGGCTAGTAATTCCATTATAAACTAATTTAGTTAGACACTTGAGTATGATGAACCCTAAGATGAGTTTTGAATTGTGATTTTGTTTATATAATATAATCTTTTAATTATTTATGGAATTCAATTGTATTTGCTATTTATTTCCTTGAATTGATATATCTGGAATATTGATTCTTGTTTTAATTTTTTAAACTTAGCTTGAGAAATCAAGTTATTGAATAGATTTAACACAATTGAAAGGAGTTCATGTACCCCTAAAGATAAGATAACATAAATTTTTCGGATTAGGGTCAAACCTAATAGTGAAATTCAAGAAATTATAATGCAATTTTAGAGGTTTTAATTAGAAAGAGATTTCAATTAATCAACATAGAATTAGATATTAATGATCTTGAGAAAAACTTTAACATATTAAAGGAATTTTCATGATTCCATAAACATTGAATTAGATTTTATTGTCAGAAAATCAAGTTCTTAACAAGTCTTGGGGGATTCAATACTTGAGTGTCGTTTGTCATATTGGTCACCTTTTCTTTCTACTTCATATTTTCATTATTTTAGTTTGTCAAATTAATTTATTTTAATTTTTAATTAGTTAATTGAATCACTTAAATTTATTAGTTAAATAATAGAAAAAAAGTTAATACTAATATTTTTAGTACTTGAGGGACCGCCACTCGATACTCATACGTTATACTATACTCGATAGGTGCACTTGCCTATTCGATCTATAAGTGTTGGCCTCGGATCATATTAATGATTAAAAAAATTGATAAGCAAATGGCGTTTTTCTCATTTCTTGATGTTTATTATTCTCTTCGATGAGATTATGTTGGCAGCTTTTTTTTAAGTTACTTGCAGACAAATGTGCAAGTTCAAATAATCGATTAGTCTTTGAATATCCATTTATTAGGCAGATACTTTCTTCGGTCAATGATGCTAAAAGATATGGAAATTAATTGGCTAAACAATTCTGTTTTGTACAAACAATGGAAGAAGTTCCTTTTGCCTTCTACGAGACTACCATAAATCCAACAATCTGCAGTTGGCCTTAAACAATGGTAGGGTTTCTCATTGACCAATCTCCTGGTGTTTGGAGTAATCAACATATCTTTTAAGTAATGCCATCAATAAATCATTCCATGCATCAATTGGACCTGGCATGCACCAGTGGACACAATCGTTGTAACCTTTCATCCACTTATTACCCCAGTAAGCGTCAGGATGCCCATCAGGTCTCATTAGCATAGCCTTGGTGACATCCAAAACCTGAAATCTTTTCCCTCGTTTCTCTGCTTTTCTTGCCCTCTCTACCTCTTCTACTTGAATATTTCTGAGCTTCCAATCTACACTGTCCAAATTAATCTCTGATTCACTTAGAGGCCTCCTCTTCTTGCAATTTCCGCCTGTGTTCCATGTTCCATTCTCGAAATGTGCCGGTGAGTATGTCCTCAGCAAGGTCACTAACCCCTTGCATTCTGTGCAGTTGTTGATATACTTGAGCACAGTTCTTATTACCCTCTGAAGGGCATACTCAAGACTATAGGTTTCCATGTTCCGTTCGCTGCAATATATGCATCCTATCACATTTCCGTTTTCATATAAGAAATTCTTCCTATAGAACCAATGCACGTCTGAGATAATTGCGTAGTCCATTTCAGGTAGTTTGCTTGTCCAATTCCTGTCAACCTGGTCGACGTACAAATCAAAAGTACCTGAATATGTCCCATTGATTACTCTCTCCTTGCCTAACACCAAGAACTTAGTCCACAGGACCATCACAGTGAAGTTGTTATTAGGAAAATACCATGTTCGAAACCGATCATCATCATCTCTATAAATGTTCTCTGGGACTTCCTCCTGCAAAATTTTTCACCTTGGTTAAAGCAAAGAATCTTGAAATATAACATCTTCATATATAAGTGGAAAAAGAAAACTCACCACTGATAAGAGACACAGAAGTGATTCAACTTGGTTCCGAGCAACTGAGTCTCCTATAAATGCCATAGTCTTTCCTCGAACCATTGCCAAAAAAATTCTGGGATCGAATCTAGGAAGCTCACAGTTGTCGGGTTTCCATCTCCAGTTCAAGAAATCTATGTCTTCCCTGCCATGTTTGAAACAATTCTTAGAGTCAGGGATGGATGGGCAGCTCACATTTGTATATTGAGACCCCCTCAGATCAGGAACCCAGCGACCATTGAACAAATCACAATATTGTTCTGAAAATTGAGAAATTCAAGAAAAAAATAAGAACAGATCATGAAAAGAATAAACTTGTTCCTCATTTTATAACGTCAAGAAAAGAGATCATGTTGTCGTCCATTATTAAGACAGTTAATTACCCTTTTGAAGTGGGAAGTATTGATGAAGAGATATATCGTTTGAGTATTCAAATCTGGTCGGAGAATAGAGAATCAAGAAGCTGAAAAGGATAGTTAATCCTATTAAATAGTACGTGAAATTCATGTGTGAGAGGAAAGAAGGGAGAAGAATGAAAGCTCGGTACAGAGAAAAATCTCTTGGATATCTTGGTCAGGAAAAGAAACATTGTGATAAGGAAACGAATTCCAGGACAAAGAATTGCTTTCTCTAGGGCAACATTTCATTCCACTAACTAATTGAGTTAAAAACCATAATGGGAATACTCTTATTATGTCCTTCCTAATTTTAGTCTATACAGGAAGATATGCACAAACTTCAACCCTACGTTTCATCACATAGTGTCATCTGTAAGTGTTCTTGTCCACTAATCAGCAATTTGGGATCGCAATTTTGTTAGTTTTGATGAGTGCAAATTTGGGATGATTACATCTATTGAATGCTCTAATTATGGTAATAAATAAATCAATGAAAAGCTTAATTAAGAGGGAATCATGGTACTTGCATTATCTGGATCATTGAAATACGTAACTACCCAGCATTTTCGAAAATTAATTATTCATAAAATCTCAACAACTTAATTTAAATTTAAAGATTGGAGATTGTAGAGATATGATAGGCTTAGTTGCTAAATATATACTTCACAGATTTAGTTGGGCCATTTAGAAATTCATGCATAGCTCTAAAACTTACACATACATGCAAACACATTCATAGTTTGTAATCATTTCTCATCAGCACAATCCCATACTGTGGTGAAATCTCAGAATCAACTAGAACAGTAAGGAAAATCCACAACAGAAAAGAAAAAGTAACTTCTTGTCCACCAAAGAGGAATTCCTACTCCTCGTCAAACTCAACTGTAGGCAACTCCTCTTCTTTACCCTCCAATCCACCTAGTTCAACAAGATCTTTACCAAAGAACGTATCTTGAGATGCATCAAAGACAGCAGATTCTGCACCATATAACCACTTGAAGTCAAAACAGCCACATTTCTAAATAGTACAATTTGTTTATACAGTAGATATCAGAAGAACTATATGGTGTTGAAGCTTAGCATAAATAAAAGACTCGTGTAATTTTCTAACCAGGTAATCCAGTTTCTGCGCGACCAAACAGGAAAATAGACGTTCAGTAGCCCAAATTGGAAAAAGAATAAAACTTCCCTATCAACTCTACTTTTGTCACTAAATCCTAGAAGTAAGCAAATTGCAATTTGAAAAACTATAACAAAGTAATCCAAACATAGAACAAAAAGTAATCCAAACATAGAACAATACTAATCAGAAAAGCCCTCAATGCTGTGTTTTTTGTTGAAATAGATGGAGATGAAGTAGTTTGATTTGAATGTGGATGATATTTTATATTAGTCAAGATAATGCTTTTTTTAAATTTGAGAAATTGGAATGTCATTTGGCTAGTTCAATGCAATTTCACAGAGAGACATTCAATTTCAAGAAATTTATATATATCTCACAGTTATTTATTTATTTTAATGCTTTAATGATATATATGCTAATGACTTTCATGTTACTTATTTTAGATATACTCCTCTGTTTATATATAACTGACCATTTAAAGGAAATTTTAAATTCTATTTATTTGTCCTTTTTATACAATTAATGAAATTTAAAATTTTTTTCTCAATTTTGTCTTTATACTCATCAAACTAAAGTTATTAATGTTATGTAGAATTTCAAAATAATTTAATTCAAAATCAAAAATAATTTAGTTTCAATCACGCATATTTCTCTAAATTTTAAGACTAATTAATAATTTCTTAATTCTAGTGAAATCCTTTTAAAACGTCAATTATATAGGAACGAAAAGAGTATTAAAAAATTAGATTTTTTTTAGCACATCAATCAATTATATAAAAAGAGCCTTGTTTTAAACAATTTTTTTTAATTTAAATTAAGACTATACTATCCTTACCTTAGCTTATATAACATTGAACATCATACAATTGTTTTTGTTCTTTATATATATATATATATATATATATATATATATATATATATAGAGAGAGAGAGAGAGAGAGAGAGAGAGAGAGAGAGAACCAAGCCTTTTACTTGATGGGTTATGTTCACAAAATTTATTAGTTTAAAAATTATTATTTTATATGATATCTTATTATAGGTTTGCATTCCGTTGAGTGAATTAAATTTAAACTTAATTAATTTTTATTCTTTAAAATAACTATCAAATAAATTTAAATTTAGATAAAAATAGTACTAAAAATAATTAAAATTTGCATCTTATTATTAAAATTTGCGTTATTAATAAAGTTATAATTGTATATATAAATAATACAAATTTATTTAGTTCAATTATTTCAATTTTTGTCTTTTGGATAATAAAATGAGTAACTAAAACTTGAGTTTTACCTAAATTAGTAACCGATTCAATTTCTAACTATTGTAAATAGGATTGAGTATTCAGTTAATTTGGATTATTTGGTTATATTTATCGAATTATATATTTTAAAATTGAATTACTTTTTTAAAATTAGATAAAACAAAATAAAATACATCAAAATTATATATTTATAAATCAAACTAAATTGAATTAAATTTATAAAATTTTAATTTGATTTAATTTAGTTAACATTATGTATATTTTAGATTAATTTGGTTATATTTTCTATAATTTGATTTAATTTTTTAATAAATTTGATTTTTATTCAGTTTTATTTAAAAATAAATGAAATCAAAATTATTTTAAATTAAAATTCGGTCAAATAATATTATAAAAGAAAATCAAATTAAATCATTTCAATAATATCAATTCAATTTATTTATTAAATTTTAGTAAATTTATGATCACCGTTAACTAAAAATAATTGAATTTCATTAATTTGATTTAGTTTAATTTAATTATCGAATTATAATTGAGTAATCGACACTACTAGATTTTATTATGATTATTACAATAAGCTTATAAGAGAGAAATTGTTTTATAAACACCGATGGATATTATTTTTATTTTTTAACTAAAGTTTATTCTCACACAACATCATATTATTTTTCATAATTTATTTTCTTATAATTAAATACAAGCTTTTAAAGTTTGATGATGATCAATTACATTAAACTATAGCTGAAATTTTTTTTTTTTAAAAAAAAGCAAACAATAACTCTTATACCAAAAAAAATTTTGAATAGAATACAATACATAAAATACATAAAGCGATATATTACCTAAAAAGGTTTCACATATATTTTAGTGCATAAAATATTGATGCAAATTAATTCATTTATAGAAAAAAAAATAAATGAGCATGTGCACGTGGTACCATCACCAAGTTAGAATTTTAAAGAAATGAGTTCAATTATATATATTTTATGCTCAACCTATTGTATTAAAATTTTATTTTAGGAGAGATGATCAATTAATATAAAAGAATGACTTTTTTTATTATTGATTAAATAATTTTCTGTATAGAAAAAGTCATTATTAATAATAATTTTTTAGATAAAAATTTAAAATAAATTTTATTTTTTAAAATTAATCCATTTAAAATATTTATTAACTCTGAATTTTAATTTTAAGAATCAAACTCTAAAAGTTAAGGATAAATAAATTTTTTAACTACAGATTAATCTTTAAATTTATTAATTGATAATAATTTAATTTTTATGAGTCAAAAAACCTTGAAAAATTATATTTCAAGGTGTATTTTTTAAAAAAAAGTTGGATAGAGGACTGGAATATATATATATATATATTGAGCATTCGAATATAGGTATTTGTATATGGATTCTTGAATTACATATGAAAAAAGAAGATATAAGCCAATCGAATATAATTTGATTTATTATAAATTTGAAAATAAATAAGCGTAGATAAATATTTTGGCAAAAAGATAGCTATAATTTTATATCTATTTCTGCTCCGATAATATATCACAAATTAATATTATTACGGAATAGTGACATCAACTGAAAACAATTTAAACATGAAGGAACAAAAGGTTCTCTCTTCTGTTTTAGCTTTGGCCACAAGTATTTATAAGAATTGTACTCTTAATCCTTGCCAATTAGAAACAAGAATTCCGAGTCTAATAGGGATTTAGCGTTGTTGCATATATAAATCCAAAAAGGGGAGAAGTTTCAATCAGTTTGCTCTGCTACTTTTTAGCCATGGAGAAGGGGAAGTCAATATCTTCCGTAGGTTCCTCCGTCGAAAGCCTCACTCTTTCTGGTGGGAATATTTCCTTAAACAATGGCGACTGTTCTTCTTCTTTAGGAAGTAGCAATCCTTCGTGTTTCCTTTCAAGACAAACCCAAGAAGTTGTTTCTGCTATTCAAGAAACTGAATTCGATATTTCAAATTCAGTTCCTTCACCACTGTATGCAGAACCCATCTGGGGAATCGACAATGCAAGCATAAGCAATAGAGGAATCCCACTGAATTCGAAGTCGCAACTTTCTGCGCCTTTTTTCTATTTTGGGAGTTCAAGCAACCCTACGCCTCAAGAAAGCAATAGGAGTCAAGAGTCTACTGCTGGTATGCAGAATCAAGAAAGCTTCAACTGTGATGCGGCTGGTGGTGGTAAGGGCAGGATACTAGGCTTTATTTTGTGGAAGTGGCTATGACTCAAGTGGGGTCGAGGAATCTTCAGGATATATTAATGTTAAGGAAGCCATTTGTCACAAGTAAAATTCTCGAGCAGGTTATTCAAGCTGCAGGATGGAAAGCCCGTACTCCACCATCTAATGGTTGATCTATATGGATGGCATGTCTGGGCCAAGCTGATTGATTCTTGCGATGAGGAACAGTTGGGTGCGATTGTGGAGACGATAGCCACGAACCTGGATGTGTTTGAACTTTTATGCAAGCACCTACATTATTCAAAATTGATCAAGAAGTCGATCAAATTGCTCAGGAAATCTCCCTATGTCTATCGGCTAATTAACTATCGTTGATGCTTGATCGGATAGGATCGTATGTTTTAACTTACTGCTTGGACAGTCTTGGTGCTGTACAGAATGAATCACTCTATGGAGCAATCTTACACTTTGCTCTTGCTTTGGCAGAACATGAGTTAGGATGTATAACCTTAAACAACTTCATAGACAGAATCCAAGGCTTGCATAGGCGAAAACTCCTCAACTTAGTCACTGAGAACGCAGTGCGCCTTTCTCAAGATCCTTCAGGGAACCATGTTGTGCAGAAAGTCCTAGGACTCGAAAATCCAAACTTAAATGAAAGAATTGGGAATTCTCTCAGAGGTCGCTATGCACGTCTATCAGTGCAGAAAGGGGGCAGTCATGTTGTCGAACAATGTTTGGAGTCATCAGCAATGCGTTGTGTTGTTGAGGATCTTCTACGTAGCAACAAAATAAAGCAACTTGCTAAAGATCAATTTGGAAATTATGTGATCCAGAGGGCGTTGAAAGTCACTGGTCTAGTGGATATTTCACCACTTGCAAAACTCCTGTTGAGCCTTCAACTGCACCTCCGAGATCTCCGGTCCAGTTATGGAAGAAATGTCTTGAATTTGATTGTCAATGCATACTGTTATCGTATGATTTAGTTTTGCTCAATTTTCGTTTTTGCGGCTGCCATATGTACAAGTGAGTCATGATCTTACAGTTTTGTAGGCTATGTTTAGTTGATTTAGTACGTTCGGATTGTTTAACAAAATTGAACACCTGTTGCAATTTTTCTAGGCTATGAAGTGGTACTGAATTTCTTGATTAATTTTGATAAGGAACTGTTTAAATTGACTGTTCCCATCAATTATGAGATAACTAATGTCTTTTCGATTCTTCCATCGCATTGCAGTACAAATGTTCACATCCTACTAAGCATATCTAATATTGTACATCTAAGCAAAAAAATAATAATAACCTTCAAAAATTAGCAACATCAGACCCAATAATTGAATCTTTAGATTTAAAGGGTTGTCAGATAACAAAGGGAAACACAGAATTTAGCTGCGGAAAAGCACAAAACTATGAGATTGATAACAGAAACAAGATGCCCATTAAGGCATAGTCCACCTAGATAATTGGACATTCTTTGGGCAAAAGATTGAGGTTAGAAACCCCCTCTCCCTAACCTTTAAAAAAAAAATATATATATATATATATAGCGGAAACAATATGAATGGCTCTGAAGGAAAATAAACTATGCATTCTTCGAACAGGCTAAACTTGCCAATTACTTGACTTGGATCCATACTCCACCAGTATCCGATATTGGAAAGACAAACCACCAGCTTCAACATGGCTTTATTGCCATCTACTAAGGAACTATATGGCTCATAGACCATACATACAAGAAAAACATGGATATGACATCAATCCACCCCCGGACAACAAATGCTACAGGAAAGTGGGAAAACTCGGTACCAAACCCTGTACACCCTACACCTCCATATTGAGAATTCAACAACAGATGTCAAATAGGCCTCTTAAGATATGAGGCATAAAAATAACCCAAAAAAAAAAATTTGAAAACCGTAACAGATTTCTACCACAATACAGTCAGGGCTGTTGCAAGTTTGACTGGCAAACACCAGGAATGGAGTAAAAATGACTAAAAATTATAGAACTAAAACCTGAAAGAACTAAACTGACTTGCAATAGGTTGCTGTGAAGCTTCTGCTTCCTTCAATCCGTGTATTCTAATTAGTCACGGTATGCAAGCACATGTTAGAAACATGTACCCAACAAAACTGCTGGTCCAACAGTCTTTTACATTCACACTTTCGGATCTGAGCACCAGGTTGGGCACATAGTTTCTTTGCTCTACTACATTTCAATGCAGCTTTAAATTCAACTCAGCACCGATTCAGGATTCATACTATCACCATTACCACCATTTTGACCAACTAGGGAACGCTGGGAAAGATCATATAACATCTTTTTCTGGTAGTCATTTGTGTGGGGAACACTGGCACGCAAGAGCTCCATTGGCAATTCCCTCTTAATAGCTTCAGCTGGATCTGGTAGAGAAGATTGCATGATACTATCATATTTATTTATGCAGTACTTAACAAGTAGGCCAAAGAACTCATCAAATGAGGCCTTCCAAAGTGCCCTATTTGTCGCATGATAGTTGCTAGCATCTTGAAGCTCAATCAATAGTTCAGTTGCCTTCTCAAGAACAGACATTATAATGAGAGAAGCTCCATTTCCCGCAGAGCTTCCAAGAGGACGAAGTGGTGGCTGCTCTGATGAACAAACTACTGCTGCAAGACAAGCGCTAAGTGAACCAAGATCCATGTGGCAAGCACATAAGGATACAACTCTAGCAAGGTTATTTGTAGACTCTGCTGCACCAATATCAGAGGGGAGACCTCCAAACAAAAACCTCAAATGACGGAAAATAGCCATGCAGACAATTCGCATAAGGTCACCACCTGGAGAAAGAAGATGAAGATACCTTGCAAGCAGCTTCCGGCCCTTGGGAAGCGATACAATTCGTAAGAACACAAGATCATCCTTTGGAGCAAGACCAACCGTATGTCCATTCTTGCCAAGCGGGTCAACCAATTGTAGGGATGCTGCCAGCCCTTCCAACAAGACCTGCCTCCTGCGTTTCAATTGGACTCCACCATCGTGGAGCTGATTGAATTCTAGAAACCGGTCAATATCCTCTACATCAAGAAGAAGGCAAAGACCATCTTCAATTGTCACTCTAGCAGCAAGCATTGGCTCCTGCTCAAGGGGTTTCTCAGAAACTTTCTGATCAGTACTGCTACTAATAGATGAGTTTGGAGGGTCAACCTCAAGAAGCGGCCGGGGTCTGCGAATTGAAGAAAAGGGAGTCCTCCCAAGTGCATCAACCTGGAGAAAAGCATGAGGCTCGGTGTTCGCACGTGCTCGAGGAGGAAGATCCCTCAAGTGAGTTGGACAGAAATGATGTTTGAGCTTCGCCCCAGATGTTTTTTTTGCAAGACAAGCCTGGTGATAATAATCATCCACATACGGGTCATTACTATGTGTTGCAGCAAGCTGCATTCTGAGAATACTCTCAATTTCATCGGCTGTCATGTGCTTGGACCTGAACTGAGGCCAAAAACTGTCACTCTTCTGGCCATTGCTATCAAAGCCTTGTTGAGAATAACGCAGGTTTTGCCTTCCTTTTTGAGCAGATTTTGGTCTTTGATCTCTTAAATCACCCAGACCAAGTATTGCTTCAAACTTGCTCATCAAGGGTGGGGATGGAGTAAGATGAAGATTAAATAGTTGAGACTGCATGCCTGACAAATGGCCCAATGATGGCTGAACTGGATGGTGCAATCTATGCGGCTGTGGCTGCAGTTTTGGCATCAAATGTGGAGGCATTAAACCATTTTGATGAGGTAATTGTTGCTGCAACATATTGTTCAAACGGTTTGGATGATCTCCAGAATATAAACCTGTATGGTTAACCCATTGGTTGGGCGGCCGGCTATTTGCAGATGGACCAGAAGAAAATTGTGACAAATTTCCACCAAAATGAGGTGATCCATGATGTAAGCCTGATAATTGAAGCTGAGGATTAGAAAAAGGAGAGAGGTTTGGTAAAGAAAGTGCCATTTGAGGACCACCACCAAGATATGAAATATTTAGATGACTATGATTTGGTGAAGCCTGTGGCGATTGTCCACCAGGGGGAGGATATGAAGTGAAAGAAGATTTTGGCACAAGGATTGGTTCGCTAGAGAAGTGCTGGTGGTGCTGTTGCTGTTCAGGGTATGAAGATGTCCTGTACAAAGGCTTTAATTCCGAAAAGCGAGCTGAAGAAGAATATGGCTGTGACGACCATCTTTTCCCATCCTGGATGCCTTCAGCCTCAAGTAGCTGCTGGTGCTCCAACCAATTAGGGAAATCCTCCCCCTGCGCCCATTCAGCAGCAGAAGAACCTGGAAGGAAATGTAACCAAACATTTCAATTTCCCCCTTCAAAAAATAAAACAAAATTATAACAAGAACAGAACTTAAGTTTTTGACAGTTGACTACAACCTCAAATGCAGAAAGAAGTAAAGACAAAATTGCAATGATAAAAGAAAGATGAAAATAGAGAGCCCACTCACTCAAATTCAGACTTAAAAGCTGGCCAATTATACCAAAAAAATAATTCATGATCATAAAGTCGTAACAACATCCATAGTTGGCAACTCACCAGGTTATTTTACTTAACGCAGCTTCATCACATTAGATGGTCCAAAAAAATGAAAAAACTCAATTAAGTAAAGTAGAAAGATAATGTGGTGCACTCAAAAGCACTTCCTAGAAGAAATCATAAGATCTGCCAGATACATTGAACAAAACCCAAAGAAGGAATATCAGATGCCACCGATAACAAAAGTTAATCTCATTGACAATATTTATATCTTAAACAAGAAATGATAAATACATAACCAAAAACCTTAATGTTAGAATGTTCAAGACAACAACACCTCCCATATTTGATGCTTATATTTTGAATTTGAGATATCTATGAAAGCCAAATGTATTATATCACATTCACCGAGGCCAGAAGGTGCCCATGACACCATCAGCTAGACCTACAAATCTACAGCTGTATGGACCCTGGACATAAAATTGTCAACCAAGAGAAACCTTAAACCTCAAACATGTCAATCGCTGGACTTCTTCGGCCACCATGACATAAGAAGTGACTAAAGATGTATTGAAAACATCATCTATTTGAACACTAAAAATTAAGAAGAGTTGTATATTTTGGCTTCATTGATTACTTCAATTTTGAAATTCAGACTGCATTATCAAAGTAAATAAGACAAATTTTACACTCACTTTCTCTGGATCCCCTATCACCAATTACTCCTGCACTTCTTGGTCCACTGACAACCTTGTTCAACTGCAATATGATAAATGATCAAGCAAGCAAACCTGTCATAATCTAATATTTCAAATCTATGTTATACAGATGCTGAATTACAATCAACAGCCAAACATAATTGCTACATTCCTGTCAAAATGGAGTTTCAAAAAAAAAAGGCATCATTAGTAGGCAGATACTAAGTTATGATTAGCAGCCAACATATACATGCTGTAAGCCAGTAAAATTGAAGTAACATAAAAAAAAAAAAAAAAATGCTGACCACATAATTGATGAGATGCAAACCAAGTACACCCCAAACCCCAAAAAAAAAAAAAAAAAAAAAAAAAAAAATCTTTTACCATAATAAAAATAAGGCCCAAGTGCTGAACATTGAGGTAGACAGATAGGAACATGAATACATATTCTGATGCTAACATTCTTCCTAGATAAATTAAAACAGGTATTTTACTGATTTAAAAAAAATTCAATTTCCTTTCTGTATATACTGCCATCAAAAAGACAATTTCAAATTTGAGGTGACAACTAGATACTAGGATTAGTACTAATGATTGCTATAGCAATAAAACAAGTGATAAATTAAAGCTCTACAAGATGGGGGGAGGAGAACTTCTTGATGATGCTAGAAAGGTAGTATATTACCTTTTTCTAGAAACAAAAGAAAAAGGTAAAAAATTAATAAACTCAATTTCCAAAGTTTTGTCATATATACATGGTAAACTGAAGTTCTAATGTTGAACTCATGCACACAAGAAGACTTGATGGCAATGGCAGAAGCTCAATTGAAATTATTTTAGAAAACTAAAACTAACAAAAAAGATATACAACATTTTTTTCCAATCATAATAGAAGTTGACCATAATCCAAAAAATGAAAAATTCCACAGTTACACCCATCTCCCATCCACTCATCTCAAATAAGTCAGAACATGTTCCACCATGCCTACTTTTCCAATCTAGGATACCAAATTCCACAAAGTTTACATCCGTCTCTCTCTCTCTCTCTCTCTCTCTCTCTCTCTCTCTCTCTCTCTATATATATATATATATATATATATATATATATATATATATATATATTTCTGAAATAGATGTCGGGAATAATAAGGGTATCATTTATGCAATGATTATCTTCTTTTTTTTTTAAAAAAAAAAAAATTACAATGCGTCTGTCATATGCATATGCTTATTTTGTTAATGAAATAATGAATATTTTCTTGGTCATGTTGTATCTAAACTACCAACACAAACTAATATGAAAATTACAAAATGAAAAATTTTTTATTTGCTCCCTCCTATTATTGATTGATGTAATCATATAATATAATTTAGTTTTTTTTAGGCAACCATATCATGAAACTCACTTACTATTATAATTAGAATTATAATTATTTAAGTTATTTTTTGAACATTTATAACAAGAAGAAAATTGGTAATTCTAGAATTAGACTATTTGCAAGTGAAGAAACAAATTTCAAGAAAAAAGTGATTAATGATACAGACCTCCAATTTAATTTTATTGAAAATGTTTTTATTATCATGATGATGATGATTATTATTATTATTATTTTTAGACGATAAAAATATAAAGGGACTCAAGAACATGACATAGCAACCCATGTCATGAAAATGACAATACATGCTCTATTATTATTACTTATCTTACGCTAGAATAAGCTTATATTAATTATTGTTCCGAAAATTACTAATAATCTTTCATAAAATATAAACAGGAGATTCCGTTCAAGTATAAAGGGAAAAAGACAAATACCACATGATATTCCTTTAAGCCAAATTAAGGGGAAAAAAAAAACCCACTAAAGATGGGAAAATTCTATGGTACAAAGGATTATGATATTTGAGACTTATATATCATTTATTTTTATTTATACATTTATATACATGATAGATGTGATTTTGAAATTATACTCAAGAGCACTGTAAAAATAATTCTTACAATAATTATAAGTGTGTTTTGCGGTGAATCCTATAATAATAAATTTAATAATATCGTCAAATTAATAATTTTAATTTAATTTAGTAATAAATTATTAATTATAATATTATAATATAATAACATTAAAGTGATCATCATCGTTCTGTTGATAAAATACATCGGATGGAGTTTGATTTCTGTTGAACTATGGTTTAAAAAAAAAAAAAAGGAGAGAGAGAGAAGAAAAGCCTATAACTGCAAAAAAGCTGCCAACATGCAGCAGGAAAGAGGAACAAAATCCTGCAGTAGAAAATAGACAAGTAGTAAGGCAAAGTGACTAAGAACTCAGTACTTTTTTACACTTTATATGCAAGAGCATGAAAAAAAAAAGAAGAAAAGAACAGCTTTTGATAATTGAATCTTAAAAAGTATGTATTTTTATAGTGTATATGTTTCAACATAAGCCATAGCTAAAAAGCTGGCCAACCCAGAATACCTTCATGTCAGGATGAAAACAAGAAGTGGAGGTGAGCAACGCATGGACACATATGCCAAGAAAAAAAAGTAAAATACCTTTTCCCTTCATATAATTACTTTAGCCAATGAAAATAATATCGATTCTTTATTTAAATTTAGACTAAATATTTAAGTTGTTCTTCTGAATTTTTCATAGAAGATTATTGTAATACTTAATCTTTTATTTTGATAAAATTACTTTTAACGTTTCATTTTTAATTTTGATTAATGTAATATTTAATCGTTTGTTTTTAGTCTATTAAATCATTACAAATTTATTATTAATAATTAAATATAAATTATTGATATTAACAATTCTATATATTAATAGCGTATTATAAGTCGATTGAAGTAGTCTATTTCAATAAAATTAGATAAAACTCTTTTTTTTTTTTAAAAAAAAATTCAATTCCTTTGATCTTCTATCCTTACAGTTTTATTATTGTTAAACTATTTTCCTTTTTGATCGACAATACCTCTAATTTAAATTCCCTTCCTAATCTCAAAAATCAATAAAACTTTTTCATAAACCACATAAGAGTTCTTAGATTTTAAACTATAGTCAAAGACGAGAGCAGTCGATTAATTTCATTCTGAACCATTAATTTTCTTTGCTTTTTCCTTGTACTTTCTTTCTTCCTCTTTTTCTTGTTCATGTTGCTCTGCTCTGCCTGCATGTGTTAAAAATTTTGGTGAAGGTTTACTTTTTATTTAGGTCTTTATATCGTATTTGCTTTTTTGCTTTTATTTTTGGAGTTCTATAATTAGCATTATTGCTTTTAAATTTCAAGTCAGAGTAATTTTTTTTTTTTTGAATTATTGCTATATGTTAGCTCTATTGGTTGCTACTTTCTCTAAATCTATGAGTTCTTTTACCTTTGCTTTTTTTTTTTTTCTCCCCTTGACTTTTTTTTTTTTTGAGTCTTTCGTTTAGTTTGAGAAATTTCAAAAAAATGAAAAATCGAAGTGAAATAATAATTATTCTCTTTTCTTTCTTTAGAATTATTAAATTTTGTGCTATAATTTAGTTTTTAATTAGTAACTAGATAGTGTTGCTACTATCTACTCTCTCTGTTTCTTAATAAATGTCGTTTAAAATTTTTGTACATATATTAAATATTGCATTTAATAAGTGTTATTACATATAAAAAAACTATGTTACCCTTAATTAATTATTTTTATAAATTATTGTGCATTCTAAAAAGAAACAATTATTATGAAAGAAAGAAAGAATAGAGTTGAAAAAAATTAATTAATGTTCATTAATAATTATAAAACGTCAAATATTATGAAATAAAAATTTCTTTTTAAAACAACATATATTTTGAAACAGAGGGAGTAATTATTTGATATGTTATAATTATGTGTTTTTGGTGCAGTGGTTTCAACTAAATTTGAGATAATTTTATCATACTAAAAAATCTAGAGCGTCACTAAACCCAATGATAGTTTGCTTATAGGTTTTGAAGACAAGGTTACACTTTCTATTTATCTTAGCATATATGAAAAATGCAGCACTTAATTTTGTTTATGTTTGTTAAATTCATTTATTTTATTGAGCAAAAATGATAGGTTAATTATTTGATTTGTGATGAGATAACGTTATAGGTGTATTCTTTCCTAACAAGATGAGATTTATGAAGAGATAAAATTATTGTATTCCTATCTTGAACTTTAAAATATAAGAGTATCTTAGCCCAGTTAAGTAATTAAATGTGTGAAAGTCACGTTAGTTTCATGTAGGTTAAAACAAAAATATTAGATATCAAATTAGTCAAAAAATTTTAAGATAAAGTGTTAAATCACAAATAACAAAACTATAAAACTATTGTTCCTTTTTTTGTTGATAGGATCGGGACCTTCTTAATTTCTTAATAGATAAGATTTGAATCTTAGGATTATTATTGAGGAGTTATTTAAATAAGTAAAATTAGTTTCTTAATAGATAAGATTTGAATAACTAAGTAAAAATTAGCAACGTGGTTTGCTATAATTGATTCCAAAATGGTTGAAGAAAAAAAAAAAAAGGAATTATGTGAGTTGGGTACGTAACTCACACCTCACTGCGCGATTGAATGAAAGGAAATTTAAGTCCCAGTTTCCTTTTCCCACATTAAATGGCAAAGGAAAGAGAGAAAGAGTGAAAGGAATTTAATGCAAAAAGTTAGGAGCTGTTTGCTTGTACAATCAACGTGCAACCCCCGGAATTGACGCCGAATGTTAGTTAGACTTTTGCATTTCTTCTTCATTTTGGTTCTTGCATGGGAAAATCAATTTTTTTTTTTTATTTTTCAGATGACATGGAAAATTAAATTTGACTCCCCCTTGTTTTTTTCAATTTTTTTTAATGTATTTAGATTTGAAGTGAAATTTAAACTCGTAATCTTTAAATTTAATGAATATATTAAAAAAAAATTTAAAATTATCGTAGATTATGTTTAAGAATAATTTTAATGTTGCTAAAACTTAGTTTTATTTTTCTTAATACTTGGAATATAAATATGTAAGAACAAATTCATACTTGAGGATGGAGATGTAAATTTGAAATTGGGAATATTGTGATATTTCTTTACAATTTAAGAACCTGATTACTACAAACCATTGTATTGTTATTGCCAAAAGAGAAATAATTTCATGTAGGTTTGAACATATTAATTGTCCCAGACAACAACTTGCACATTTTTTGCTATATGCTCTGTTAAGGTGGTCCATATGTTTATGCATATATTAAGGTAAATATTCCATAAATAAATATATTTGCTGGCACATCTCTCTTGAAATAAAAGAAGTTGGACCCAAACTCAAAGGATTATTGCATATAATTTAAACCTTCATTTTAAAATTTTATTAAATTAGTAGGTAATAATCCACATTTTACACATTTATAATTTAATATATTTTTTAAAATATTAATCAAAGTATTCATATAAAATATGTGATTAAATAAATAAGACTTATTTAAAATAAATAATATATAAAAATTATTTATTATTCTTGTGTTTTTTTAGTTATTTATTTTATTTTATTTTCTATTATATAAAAAATTCTACTTACTTATATGTCAAAAAATTGTTAGTTTGATAAATCTCAAATTTGTTCATTTCAAATAAATATTTAACTGATAAATGATAATCACTCGTCTAAAATTGAATTTGAAACTAGAAAATTAACTATACATATTGATTAAAATAGATAGAATGTGCGGGTTCATTTTTCTTATCTTAATTTTTTAAAGTTTATCGCAAATAATACACACTCCAATTTGATAATGTTTACAACATTATGATTTGGCATTTGAATTAGCAGTGTTTATTATTTTATTTTTTATATTCTAGCTTGTATCCATCCTTTTATACAGGGATGAAAACAATAGTAATTAAATTTATTAATGCTAATATTTGTAATATCAAGAAATGCTAATGATCTCCTAGAGGGTGTGCACAGAGACGGAAAGGGTCTCAATCATATTTATTTCTTTGAACATGTCTCTTTTATCTCATGGATTACTACCCTTTGGATTCAAATACTCTGATAGAAACTTCAAATAAATGAAGAACAAGTGTGAAACTCATCCCATGTCTTCTGGCCGAAAGTTGTCTAACATGCAAATGAAAGCAACTTTGCAGTATTCATTGGGACTGGACACTTCTAACTCACAACGCTCTTTGGGGCCTATGGCTTAATTGCTCAAGTGGGACAAGTTGCTACAAGCCCTTCTTGCATGTAAAGAGTGGGAATCCATTTATATGATCTTCCCCATCTTTCTGTGCAATCAAGTTTTTGGGCCATCAACAAAGTCAATGAGAATTTCATTCGGGTGAAGTACTTGAAATTTGAGAAACAAAAGCCGCTTGCAAGGAAAATTAAATTACATGCAGTAGGAATTTGACGAGTATATATATATATATATATGGTTGCAAAATTATTGTAGTGCAAAAGGTCAAGAGTTACAGAATTTAATTTCTAACAGTGCTGGTATAAAACAATAAAAAAAAAAAAGAAAGAAAATGTATACCATTGATGAGACTTGAGAACTGAAATTTCAAACACAAATAAATGAGATATAACGACAGGAAGACAATGTGTTATTGCTTCATTCATTGATGTTTCAAGATCACAACAGGAACACGAGTCAATGCTTTCCAATTGCCAAGGAAAACGATGAGATTTGACAGAAAACCATGTAAGACCTGTGATCCTTTATATCATCAAAAGAACAAAGCCCTTTGAGCAAACTGAAAGGCTGGGGAGCTCTCAGTCGAGAAAACTAAATTTACTCAAAATTTCCAATCATATTTCTCCTTTTCTGAGGGTTTTTTTTTTCTTCGCTTTGCCAAACTGATCCAAAGGTTGCAGCAATTTTGGAGTATCATCCTTGTAGCGAATCAGCTCAGTTCTGGCATTCAGTGGTGTTGTTGTGACAAGCTTTTCATCCATCAGAAGCTTAAGAATAAGATTTATCCACAAATTCTTTCCTTAAGTCCGGCTTCCACTTGCCATCACCATCCTCTACATGTCTTATGTGCAAAGATGAATTCAGAATGTTCTTCTAGGTTCTAGATAAAGTAATCACATCACAAGAAATGACTTGGTAGGAACTGACAGAAAAGAATTTCCAAATTTGAAAAACCTTAACAGCAGGCTAACCATTTCACTTGATACAAAGCATCAAAAGATAACTATATCAACCACATCATATGCAAAGTATTGGAGCATCTCAGCATGGAAAGTTTTCCAGGCATAGATACATAAATGACTTAATTTCAATATGAATGGACCAAGGGAGAGTGCATTTGTGAACTAACAGCACAATGGCCACAAAAATTTAAGCTAACATCACAGAATTAGCGAAGCACTAACAATTCTGTTCATCGCATATGACTTGAAACATGCTACTCACCGAAACTTATAATGCCAAGAACATTCTATTGTTTAATCCAATGTAAACAAACACCAAATCCAGCAGGAAATGAAAAACAAAAGAAACAGAAATTCATAAGCTGAACACAATTTTCTATATTGAACTAAATCCTATTCATGAGTAAATCATTTAATATCTCATGGAAGGGAGATAGTATTCACTCATTTATAGCTGTCCCTACACATGTTCCATTGTTTCTTCCCTGCAGCTGCCCAGCAAAACATGTCCAAGATTTAATGGCACATAGCAAATCAACATACTTCACTTAACATGATTGATCATATCAAAAGAAGATTATGTTTATAAATGATTGCACATTGCAGTCCAAAGAAACCACCGAAATTTTATTTAAATAGGTGTGAAGTATTTGGTTCGTCAAAATAGTAGCATCCCTGCTCAAATTGCCAGCACAATGTTTCAAAATTTTTGCCCTATTTCCCCTCCTAATACATAAATTCATTTGAAAAAACTCCCCCAAACTCGATACTCACTCTCAAACACATTGAAACTTTGGGCTTCAAATAAACCAAGAAGCAAATCCATTAGGGATTTTCTTTCTTATTGCAGAAGGAAGAAATGCAATTTTCATCTCCTTTCCGGGAAAAGAAAACAATGAACCAAAGTTTGTGTTTCTCAAAGCTCACAAGCATGCCAGACCTGTATTTTGAGTGCAAAGTACTCTGCACCATAATGTCAAATGCAAACACAAGGAAAATATGAGTAGGGGACTCAAATATCTTAATAGCATCTTGCCGCTAACCTGAACCCTGATACCACCTGATGTTAGATCCAAAGAAAAACAATCTATGTAGCACATGACACATATCAAAAGTCCATGCCCTGTAAGGATTAGGAAATTCCACTACAATCTAAATTCGAAAAGAATATTAATTATCAAGAACACTTATTAAGGTGTTCCTTGTGCACAAGGTTCCTTTCTTTGTGAGGTTGTGTATCATACACAGCCTTCCCGTGCTTTTTGCAGAAAGGCTGTTTCCATAAATGAAATATGTGGCTGAAAACCTTATTGATCCAAGGCTCTTCCTCACCAAGGACACTTAATCTTGAGAGAATAATTTATATCAGTTTCCAAAACAAAAAAAAAAACAGTTTTCCAGGCATGACATAGGTGCATCATCCTGCCATCGTTCCCACCCAATAATCGGGACAAAACTCTTCCCATCCCCATCCTGATAGAATCTCCATTCCCTGCTTGATTTTATTTCTTTTTCTCCTTGCTCATTTTATTTTATTTTCTTAATTTTAATTATTCTAAAAAAAACAATGTATTACATTGTAAAAATTATAAAAATGATTGGTACTGGGTTGCCACTGGGAGGGATGGATCCCTGCAGGAAACAGGAAACTCCTACCCCACTGCCATCCCAAATCATCAATGACGAAAAAAAGGGATAGTTAGGAATTATTTCTATTCAATTAGTAAGTTTGATCATCAAAGTTCTTACTACAGAGCTTCACTATCTAGCAATACTTAAGAATTAGCATATTAGAGTTCATAGAACAGTTTTAACATTTCACTTAGGTCATCGCAGTCAATTTATCAACATCAGAATTTAGTTTTTCAGTCAATATAATAATATATCCACATTTTTAGGAATTTTATACATATTCATATACACAAACAATCTAACAAGAACAAGCCACAGCAAGTTTTTTTCTCAATTTATCCCTAACTTTTGTAGATCAGCAGTTGTTATTGCTGTCAAGTGTCTCACAATTATACTCTTGCCAATTAATATATTATTATTCCTGCATCCACTTTAAAACAGTTTAGCTTAGCTACTAGGGACTAGTCATTTATTTCCTTAGCTAGAAGATAAGTATAGGAATTATATCACAAGTTCAGAACCACATATAAAATTCAAAAGTATAAAAGAAGATTGCCCAACAAAATAACCAAACAATAAGAGAATGGAGCAATCAGCAATATGTCCCAACAAATCAAAACTGAATTCAAGAATATCATCAAAACTAAGGTCATAGTTGCATCCACCATAAGTATGGCTGCTAGCTGAAAAAATTCATATTAACTGGAGCAAAGACACACCTGAAAAGTACACGAGTTCAATGGGGATGTATTGGAGAAAGAGAATCAGCAATACCAACAGCAATCAATTAACAAATTCAGAAAGCAGAAAAAGTGTGTGTTAACTAGAAAAGCAGACAGTGCAACCCAGCAGTGGGCAATTCACATGTCATGTGAGAATGAATTTACATTAGAAAATTCAGGAGAGAAGTGAGAAAACAAAAAGGAAAACAAACTAAGAAAACATTCATATTTAGTACAAATACAGTACACATTTTTATGCTTTGAGCGAATACTGGATGTGTATAATTACATAAAAAAAGGCAAAAAGTCATAATGTAAAGACAGAACCTGGTTATTGATTTTGCAACATAATTTTGATAGAGAGGAACATACCATCAGAATGCCACTGTGATGAACCTTGCATTAATTTGGTTGAAGGACAACATGCTGTGAAAAGGAAAATGTCAAGAAGAGATTTGAACCTCCTATTTAGAGAGCTTCACAATGAGTGCAAGAACAAATAAACATCAGAAGGCTCAGATTCAATAATGTGAATTTCCTATATTGCAAACCAAGTACCTTGATCTGTGTCCTGTTATATGTGTAAGAGATGTGAATAGATCCATCACTGGCCTGGATAACTGCTGGATAGGAAAATTCCATTTCCAGATTTTCTTCCAGTGTTATAACATTGTACCATGAGTCGCCATCATCTTCAGAGATAGCAACTTTAAGTACACCCCTTGAGATTGTGTTATAAGCAAGTAAGAGACGGCCATCCCTCAATTTAGTTCCATCAATACCTAGTACACAAAAAATATTGTCAATCCAATGGCAATATGAGGAATAAAAGACAGTCTACTTTCACAACTATGGCATTCACATAATTAGCTCCTCTTTCCTTTCAATATTCTTGTCAAAATAGAGTTCACAATTCTGGAAAACAGATAGCATCAAATCAAAAGATAATAGTAAAGAACTCACATGTGCTAGCTAAACTATTAAAGGTAATAACAACAGAATTTGATTTTCAAAATGTGATCAAGAGACATTTAGTTTACTTACAAATAAGCATATCCCTTCACATAATGCAGTGCGCAAAATATGATCATTAAACTGAGTCCGGAATATTAACCTGAGTTTGGGTTGGGGAGTTCAGTGGGCTTTGCATGACTCCAACTCAGGCCGCCATCACGGGATTCTGACATACAAATTCTATCAATGCCATTAAACGATCGGAGCAGAACACGCAATGTTCCATTTTTGGTCTGGAATGGGACTGGTTGAATCACACTGAGAGGCGTATTTTTTATGTAAATTGGGCCATACTTTCTCCATGACCTACATGCATCTTCAGTTACCTGTTCCATGTGAGTCATCAAAATACGTCAAATGCTCTTTTCAAACACCATCAGATTCCAAGTGCTCATACAAGTGGAACTGTTACAACCTCCATCCATGCCCCCCAAGAATTCCAACTTTCCACTGATGATCCACAAAGCAAGGCCCCATTTTCTAGCAAGATAGGCTGCAGGAGAGTGAGATATTTTAGGGCCACCATATGAGTTTAATAAATCTCCATCCTTCCAGAAATAAACATATATTATGGCATTTTCACTTTTCCAATCACACCTTGTTCTTTGATGGTCCTAATATACCGGGAGGAAGTTGTTCCCTTTCTGTCCAAGTGATACCTTTATCATATGACCTCTTCATGCATCCACTCCATCTAAAATTCAGTAAGCCAACTGTGAGCAAGAACAAAGGAGATGACCCAGTAGCTAAACCAAATCCTCATTTCCACAGGGTGAAAAATAAAGTAGAATATACTTCAAAGACATTTCAAAATTCTAAACCAAAACATCTGGAATTAAATAAAAATTGCATAATCTGAAACTAAAAAGCCATAATTATATTTAAGCCCAAACAGCAAGTACTTGTGAAATATACTTGAAAATTGTAAGGCGACACAGCAAAGAACACAAAGCCAATGTGCACTGGTATAATTATTTCAATTATGGCTCCATATTATTTTTCATCAACCCAGCCAATTCCTTATCTTTTTGCAGTAGCATATAGCAATAAGATATGGAACAAACAAGATATTTGGGGTGTGTTTAGTAATGGAAAAACAATTTACCATTTTCAGTTTTCTTAAAAACATCTTCCTAGAAAACATGTTTCATTTTGCTAAGAAAAATCGTTTTCCATTTTGAGAATTAGAAAAAAAGTTCATCCTGTGGTATTTTATTTTGTATTATCGTTTGATTAATAATTATTGAATCACTCTCTTAGACCGAGCTATTTTTTAAATGAAAATATGAAGTAAAATAGTCAAAAAAGCTTCTTCTTATTTTTTTTTGGGGGGGGGGGGGTTTATTGTTGCAGTGAAAAAAAAAACTCAAATGAATAACACTAAGCTTCCCCTCATAATAAAATACCATTGAATAAAATAAAACACAATGTTAGGTTATGAGGGACAGGACTAGAAACTGCGCCATCCCCTTCATAAGATGACCCAGGCCCAGGGCTGAAATCTGATAAAAATTGGGCAAGTGCCATATTATGAAAGCCATCACATGTCCACATCCTTAAACGCTGACCAAAGGAGCCAGCCTATAAAAACAAAAAAATAAAAATATACAAATGACCAAGTTGGAATTCGAACTTGAGCTACAGTGTTCTAGTTATGGAAAACAAGTAATTTATGATAAAGAAAAACAATGCAAAAGATGTTGAGAGTGTTTTTAGATGCTAGTTTTATTTTGGAAATTTGGTTTTCAGTTTTTTATTTAGAAAATTATTGCTTTTTAAACATGACATTCCATTTTCCAATCTTCTTGGAAAAGTTTTCAAGAAAACAGTATCAATTTTCCACCAATAAACACACCCTTGATGTCACTGTCTCATGTTGACTATGCGTCAAGAAAGCTTAGGCCTTATTAGGCCAAGCACCACTCTCACTCACTAGGGTCATTTTCTTGGAGGAGAAAACCTTGAGCATAATGAAAAAAGAACAATGTAGGGGCAGATAACCACTGATTGAATTCCATCATTGACAAGCAAAGAAGTTCCAATACCATACCTGATTAAGAAAGGCATATCTTCATAAAAACTAACACCGCTTACTTTAGCAATTTGACTTACATATGCATAAAAGATTTTTTTCATTTATATGAATCATACCATAGATTTTAGCTATTGCCTCCAGATATTTAACTTCATGTTTTTCAGTGACCAAATACTCATCTTCTAGTTTCTGCCCAGTACTATTATGAGTAGGCACATTTAGTTTACAGTAATTTCATTTGGCTTCTGTTTTTTTTTTTTTGTGATACAATGTATATAAACTTTAATAATGTATGAAAATTATAATTTCCATGGTATGCATGAAAAATCTATTAGTATATTCCTGATATTGAAAACAATAAACAAGTGAAATTTGTAAAACATGTTTAATAATTTGCATCTGATTGAGAAAAGCGTAACTAGAAAACTGCATAGTTAAACAAAAATTCATGAAGAGTAGAAATTTTACCTTTGAACATCTTGACCAATTTTATAGAACAGTAGCAATTCCCCTGCTAGTAGTTTGAATAGTACAGGGTTCCACATAGGTACCTCAGCTTGTTCATCAACAATGACGGGTGATTCCCAACAACCATTCTGTCCAACAAATACCAACCATATGTGAAAAGCATTCATTGTCAAATTCAAGGAGGACCACTACAAGCTTTTAAGAACATATCTACTAGAGTTAATTGCTCAAAGTGCGAAGTGGAGGTAATTACTCTAAGTATGAAGTGGTTTTATTTCTAAAACATAAAAAAAATAATAGAAAAGAGAAATTAATCAAAGTGCAAATGCAGAATCTTCTTTTGGCGTCATCATTACTTCGATGCTAAAAAGGGATTTGGTGGAATTTTCAGATCGGATCGCCCATGATGGGTTGACCCGAACCATTTATATTCTGATTATAAATATTTACTAAATAAATATTTTTATATGTATTGATAGTTATCCAAGCATTGACAACTACCAAGTAGTTATCAATGCATGGGTAACTATAATATAATGTACAACAGAATTCTTCCTCTCTCTATTAACAAAAACAACACTCTCACATACAATAAATTTACTCTACAAATTTTAGCATTTAGTTGTGGTTATTGTGCACATCCAAGTTATTGCATATTAACTTAATGATTGAAGAAGCACAATTTGTGGTTGCATCAAGAGGTAAGAGTTTTCTTCCTTGCTTTATATTCAAAATATATGTTTCTACATTGGTATCAGAGCCCCATTGATGCTTCTATTGTTGTTTTTAATCAAGAAAAGAGAATGAGATGAATTATCAAATTTTTCCAATTCTGAAACAGTGTTAGGGCACAAATTTGTGGCAATTTTTGCCTATGATAAAGTTTGATTCTCGCCATTTTAAAACGACACGTAAAACGTTAATTTTGGAGTTTTGTAGTGAAAATTATGATTGTGTGAAGTTGGAACCCTATAAATATGAAAACTGAGATTTTTGTTTATGGTTGATGGAGGGACTTTGTCACCATTTTTCATTTATATTTTCTAGATATTATATTGTGAAATTTACATATACTGGAACTACGAAATGTGGTCTTCAATTTGGTATAAAGAACATATAAACTAGATTTTTGTAGAGAAAGTTATGAGTTGTTGAAAATGGGATGTTGAGAGATGAAATCTAATCTTTTTTTTTTTTTTTTTTTCTAGAATTAGGGTTTCAAGGTTGAAGATAAAGTGTTTCTTTCGCTCTCTTCACCCCTGTTGTTCTTTCAAACACATATATTAAGGAATTAAAAGTAAAATTTGGCCACACCATCAAACTCAAAACATATGAAAATGAAGGGGTAGAAAAAATTTCAAAATCAAGAGAGTACACGGCGGTGCGTGGACCCCACGCGACTCTTATGGCACATTGGAGAGTCCTTAGCAGTCAATGCCATGCGTCCCCACTGCAGCGCGTGGGGGCGCATAAGACCTCTCCCCAGTGGCGATTTTTGGCACTGCCACAACCATTGGACTCTAATTTTTTTTATATTTTTTGGTATATTAAATTTAATTTTTCAAAAATAAAAAAATATTTATTTTAATTTTTCATTTATTGAGAAAATGAAAATTTAAAATAAAATTATTTTAATAACGAAAAATTTTAGAAAAATAAGAGATTTTTTTTAAATAACATAAACAAAAACGTTGAGGTCTAGAAGGAGTGAATAATTTTTTTACATATGTTTTTCTAATTTTTGGGTAAATTAAATGATTAAGATGTTTTTTTAATTGATTTTTGCTTGGAAAATTCATTAAAAATTATATATACATGATGGAAAGTTGAGATTAATTTTTATTAATTTTCTAAACTCAATTGACGACCCCATATTGATTTATTTAATTATAAATGTGTGTTGGAGTTATGTTATGTCCAAATTTTATGTTTTATTTTATATTGTGTTGGTTTGAGGTTTTCCCAATGACTTTTTTCTTTTTATTGCTTTTCCTTAATGTGTTTAAGGAATTATGTTTCACTTAGAGAGAATTAGAAAGCTAGGAGTCTGTAAAAATATTAAGAGGAATAGATATATTTCTGATGATAAATGTATAAAAATTGCTCTTAAAGTGTTGAGGACACGAGCTGGAAGAAAAAGGCTTAAAGAATTAAAAGAAAATCTCGCCGAATATAGAATGCATTCTGCTCACAACATAATTGAATATGTTCAAATTGCTAATGACATGCTTTAAGAGATAACTCACAAAAGTCATGTGTTGAATAACGAAGAAAAATTCCAAACTTTACATCTAACATTACATGATCTTAAAGAAAAACTCGAAAGTTTTTGATTAAAGGATTTGGATGAAAAGTTTTTAAAACGACCTAATGACCTTGTGCATATGTTAAATGGTAATACCAACATTTATGAGAGACTTTAGTTTACCTGTTTTTAGATGATTACACTTGGAAGAATTTAAACAAATATTTGTCCCTGGCGTCCAGTTCTAATCTTAGGATATCTAGATTACCGTTCCAAATTTTCTTGACTTAAAAAGTTAGTTTCAATTGTTATGGATAGGGAAAAAGTGAAAGAATTTATCCCTAGAAAGATTTTATATAAATGTACTTAATATATGTATTAGGTTGTATTATTTACATTGAATAATTTATGCTTATATATATATATATTATATTGAACATGTTAGATATCTTTGTACTATGAAGTTTGAATTTCATTTTTGTTTAATTTACTTCATAATGTGGCAATTCTAAGATTGATAGGATTCAAGTGAATTCTCATCTACAATAATGATAGCACAATTAAATTAAAATTAAAGGAAATTTAATATTTGAATATTGATGATGATTGGAAACATAGTGAACTTTCGATTCAAATTCATATTAGAAATTTCAATAACTTAATTTTGAAATTGTGACTAAGTGATGTGTATATAAAATAATAAATTGATGTTGCATTTAAAATGTCTTTTGTAGTTTTATGACTAACTATGACTTCAAAGAAATCATAACTAAATTAAACAAAGCAGAAAAGCTCAATGATGATAACTATAATATTTGGCATCTGAAAATGGACTATATCATTGATGAGCAAGAGATTTTGGAGGCCATCAATAATGTTATGGATGAGGCCAAAACTGATGAGGAATATGTCAATAATGAGCAGTATAGGCGCAACATCGCTACATACATTGCTTGGAAGAAAAAGGATTTCATTGCACGAGAGATCCTAATGAGCTTTATGAATGATGATTTTGTGTATGAGTATCAGCAGTATCCTACTGCTAATGCCATGTGGATCACTCTGCGAGAGAAGTTTGAAGGAACTTTTATCTCCAAACTTAGGTAGTTGACTATAAAATTTGACACTTATAAGAAGGTCCTTAACAAGTCAATAAAACAACATTTAGGGAAATGTCGAATATGATAATGGAGTTGAAGTCTGTAGGACATAACATCATAGATGAGCAGCAAGTTCCGGTTGTAATTTGGTCTCTACCTAACAGTTGGGAGTACATGAAAGTGAATATGACTCATAATGAGATCATACCCTTTGCTGACATTGGGCGTCACTTGGAACTTGATGTTGCTAAACCTAATGCTCAAGCTTATGTGGCTGAGTCCAATTCCAAGCAATTTTCTGGGCATAAGTGCAAGAGATTTAACAAAAACTGAAAATTTAAGGGTAACATACATGAAACTGGTTTGGGACCAAAGGGAACAAACAACATAAACGCAAAAGAGGAAAGCACAATGGAAAGAAGGACAAGACGAAAGTGACCTGATACAATTGTCACAAACTTGGTTATTTGCTCATGAGTGCACTGACCTTAAGGTATTATCTCATCTTACTTCCTCAAGAAGAAGTTATATTTCCGAAATTTTTCTTTCTAGTACTGTTTTGCTCATTAAATCTCATCTAATGTGTATTGTAGACTTAGGAGCCACGGACCATGTAGCTAGAGATAAGAATGAATTTGTGGAATTTCATCAAATTTTGAAAGGAACAAAGTGGATTGATGTAGGAAATAATGCAAAAGCTGAAATAAAAGACATTGGCACATGCAAATTGGATTTGCAAGAGGGCCGAATCTAATACTTGCATGATGTCCTTTATACTCCGGACATTCGACGAAATTTAGTCTTTGTTTATGCCTTGTTAAAACTTGGATATAGTTTATATTTTCATGATGATTGTGTAAGGATTTCTAATAGCACTACGTACTATGGTTGTTATATTGTGAATGGTTTTGTGGTATTGAACACTAATTATTGTAATAATAATAGTGATGTATGTTTTTCCTTGATTACTGAATTTAGCAATAATGATATGAATGTTTGTTGATGGCATGTTATATTAGGATATATTGGGCAAAATAAAATGAATAGACTAGCCTGTGATGGTGTATTGGGCCTAAATACAAATTTTGTATCACTCACTCGTGAATTTTACCTCCAAGGAAAAGCAACTAGAAAACCATTTGAAAAAGAAACAAAAGTTGATTTTCCTTTACAACGTATATACTCTGATATTTGTGGACCAATGAATGTAAAAGTAAGACATGAAGCCTCATAATTTATTAATTTCATAGATGATTACACTCGATATGATCATGTTTATTTGATCTACAACAAATCTAAAGCATTAGATTGCTTTAAAAGATATTTAAATGAGGTTAAGAATCAATTAGACAGAAAGTGAAAGTTTTAAAGACTGATTGAGATAGAAAATATATATTTGACCAATTCAAGAAATTGTGTCAAGAAAAGGGTATTATGAGGCAATTAACAACCCCTAGAACTCTGCTACAAAATGGAGTTGTTGAGCAAAGGACTAGAACCTTGCTATAAATGGTTAAGTCTATGATGGCTCAAGCTAATCTCCTAGTACAATATTGGGGCGATGCTTTATTAACTGCCGCCTATGTACTTAACCATGTACCTTCAAAATCAGTTTTTTCAACATTTTATGAGTTATGAACAAATAGAAAACCAAATTTGAATGAATTGCATCGATAGGGATCCGCAGCATACATTCTTGACTCTTTCCACAAATTTGATAAATTAAGACCGAAAGGAAAGAAATGTATCTTTATAAGATACTTTGAAAACTTTATGTATTTATTGGCGAGGATTCTAAAGGAAGGATTACAGAAATTGAGTCTCAAGATGCCACTTTTCCTGAATATCATTTTCCTACAAAAGAAGATGTGGATAGAGCCATCATCTATATGAGATGGAGGAAGAAGGACAGAATGGTATAATTCAACAAAAAATTGACCCTTAAGAAGAGGTACCAAACTCTATTTTTGACAGTGGGAGCACATTGGGGTTGCTTCACGCATCTCAATTGAGTGGGGGAGTTGATATTGAGTCTGAGCCAATTTCAATTGAAGACAATAATCCTTAATTTTGAAAAAGTGTACGTTCTAAAACTCCTAAAAGGTGTTTTCCAATAAAAAAATGAGGCTTACGTTGTCACTCATGATGATGAAGAACCTAAAACGGTTAAAAAGACACTTGAATGTCCTGCCAACGAAAAGTGAAAAGTTGCATGGAAGAAAAAATGAAATCTATGAGAGTCAATCGAGTTTGAAACTTAGTTGACCTACTGTCCAAGCCATTGAAAATAAGTGGACCCTTAAAATAACATGTAAGGCGAATAGTTCCATTGATAGGTACAAAGCTTGCTTAGTCACAAACGGCTATACTCAACAAGAAGGTATAGACTATGAGGAAACTTTTTCACCTGTTGTCATATTTTCCTCTATTCACCTAATTCTAGCTATTGTTGCACATTTAGATTTGAAATTACATCAAATTGATGTGAAAACAGTTTTTCTTAATAGAGCGCTAGATGAAGAAATCTACATGGTACAACCTGTAGGTTTTGTTGTTAAAGGCCAAGAGCGCAAAGTCTGCAAGCTTTAAAGATCTATATATGACCTAAAGACAGTTGTACCTTAGGTTTCACAAAGTCATTCTCTTTATGTCGATGACATTTTGATAGCTGAAAATGACAAGAAGCATGCAATGGATATCAAAAGATGGTCATCCACATATTTTGATATGAAAGATATGAGTTAGACTGACTACATATTGAAAATTAAAATTAAAAGATACTGTTCAAAGAAACTTTTGACTCTATCACAAGAGAATTATATCCAAAAGATTTTAGAACATTTCCAAATGAATAGTTGTGAGCTTCTAAACACTTATGTGTCAAAGGGTGAGGCTTTATGCCTTATTATGTGTCCTAAAAATCCATAAGAACAAAAAGAAATGTCCACTGTACCATACGCTAGTGTTGTAAGAAGTCTTATGCATGCTATGATGTGCACTCACCCAAACATATGTTTTGTTGTTGGGATAGTTAGTCGATATCAATCAAATCCTGGAGGAGATCATTGAAAAGCTGTGAAAAAGATTTTAAGATATCTCAAAGGAACAACGGATTATTATTTGTGTTATCAAAGGTCAGAATTGCATTTAATTGGATATTCAGATGTTGATTGGGGAGGAGACCTTGATCAACGCAAATCAACGTTTGGTTATGCTTTTCTACTCAATAAAGGTGTTATTTCTTAGAGTAGTAAGAAGCAAACTAGCGTAGTCTTATCAACTATAGAAGCTGAATTTATTACATATTTCAGTTGTTGTGCAAAAAGTTGTTTGGTTAAGGAGATTCTTTGAAAATTTGGGTTTTCAACATGACTATGAAGGAGCTATTATAGTCTATTGTGATAATCAAGCAACAATTGCTTTCACTAAAGATCCCAAATATCATAGTAGAACCAAACATATTGATACCAATTACAACTTCGTTAGAGACATTGTTGTCAAGCGGGAAGTAATTGCACTATATATTTCTACACACCAAATAGTAGTTGATCCCCTTATTAAGCCAATGCCAAAAGATGTTTTTCTTGCACATGTAAATTCTTTTGGATTGCGTAGAATTTAGATGATTTCTTATCAAATATTATTGAGTTTGTATTGTAATATTTGAATAAATGCAAAATCATTACTATGTTCTCAAATATTTTGTGTTCATGATTAATGGTATATACATATCACATACTTGATTAATTAAAAGCTCTACAAAAGGATGTCACACAGGTTTGAGATTGACTCACCCACACGAATAATCGTCTCTAACGGTGAGTTAGCGAGAAGAGATGAGACTTTATATTAGGAATGTCGCCTCAAAAGAAAATGAGATGAGGTTAAATTTGTATAAGCAACCTATTTAGATTACCCATATCCAAATAACCTGTCAAAGCCAGATATGAATTCTCATTTAATAAACCTACTAAGAGAAAGAACTTAGAGAATTCAAAGTTAGACGCTAAGTAGCAATTGAACTTAGATATGTACAGTATTTTATTAGACATCAAAGAAATAGAAAGTACTATAGCATATGATTCATACCATGTATGCTTGTTCCACCAACAAGGTAGTGAGAGAATAAATCCTCGCTTCTCCACTGTGTGAGACCTCAAGGATAAATTTTATCCTTATGAAGGTACCTTTATACTTTTTTACTGATATTTTGCATTTTATATTTGGTGTTTTGTAATCTTAGCATGTTACCGATGGTCATGGATGATTCGACCTATGAAATTTGTCTAAAAAAGCGGCCAAGTATAAATTACAAATCTTGAGTAAAAAAGAAAGACTTTGTCCAGTGTGTTCATTGGCTAGTCATCTTGTCACTTGATAGAAGTATGACTTGATTATGAATATACAAAATTGATATATACAGAACATGATTTTTGAGAGCTTAGATATGTTACAATGTTTTAAAGGGGCAAATCTAGGGCACTGCGAGAATGTTTAATTAACTCTTAATTATTTTATTCAGGGTTGAAGCTTTTATGTTATTCTTAATAGATGTATATTAATAAACTCCCAAATGCAAGGTCTGTTTGCTAGGTCGCACGACCCATTTACTGACATGAAAGTAAATTATCTTCAGCTTTGTCTAATTACAAAGAATTTCATAATGGGTCTTTAACCGTCATGTGCGAGTGGGAGATGTTGGAATTTTCGGATCAAGTTGCTCATTACAGGTTACCCGAACCATTTATATTCTGATTATAAATATTTATTAAATAAATGTATTTATATATGTTGATAGTTATCCAAGCATTGGTAACTAGTAGCTACCAATGCATTGGTAACTATAATCTAATGTACAAAAGAGAAATATACAATAGAATTCCCCCTCTCTTGATTAACAATAACAACACTTTCACATAAAAGAAATTTACTTTATAAATTTAGTATTTGGGTTATGGTTGTTGTGCACATCCAAGGGATTGCATATTGACTTAGTGATTGAAAAAGAACAATTTGTGGTTGCATCAAGAGGTAAGAGTTTTCTTCCTTGTTTTATATTCATAATATATGCTTCTACCGGATTGAACTTTACCAATTGAGGGAATAGATATTCACAGACCATATAATACAATTCAGTAACAATCATACAAGAGAAAACTAAATTTTTTACTGCAAGAAATAGATGCATCTTTGTATCAACAGAAGTTTAATAATCCATCCTCATATTAAAGTACAAAGTGATTCCAACATAATTGAAGCTTACTTTGTAAGTTTGCAACCAAATTTTCACATCAGGTGCTCCCTCCATTGTACCCCCAAAATATGCAACCAAAAAATGATCTTCTCCTACCTGCATAAGGCACAGGTATGGGCCACCAATCCAGTAAATCCAGTAACTGTTGATGAAGAAAGAAAAGCTAGGTTGCTAAAAACAAAGTTTATAACCGAACTGCTTAACCTCAACAATGGTAGAGGCATGACAACCACTAAAGGGAACAGAATTTGCAGGAAACGTGAACTCTTCCTTCAATGGACCCTTAATGTAACAGTCCCTCCTCATATTTGGACACCCAGGTATCAACGTTGCAGCATTCTCATATATTTCAGTCATTTTCCTGTGGAGAACTCAACACATTTTTAGCTCTTCTTAGTGGTTAGGAAGCACACAGATACAAAGAGAAATAACAATTACCGGCAAAGGAACAAGAGAGAGACTAACAAGAATCTATACAATCACAATGTCAAGAAATACATGCACAGTTTTGTTTCCAGTTACAATTGGTAAGTAATTACTGAACAAGCATAAAGCAAACAAATGTAAGAAACAAAAGGAGATTAAAAACCATTCAGACAACCTGGTGGTAAGATGAAGATGAGGGATCAAGTGGTGGTGGTGGGAGTGCAATGTGAGATTAGAATTCAAGAAATAATGGTTGAATCTGAAGGAAGTAAAAGGGCCATGAAGGTGAGAAAAGACGGACAATAAAAGCCATAACAACATCAACACAAACACCAACACAAAGCTCTTCATGTTCGTTGAATTCCATATATCTGTAAAACTAGTACATCAAGAATTAGGTTTTCCTCTAAAACAATTTATGGGTACACAATTTACTGCTGAAAGAGAGTCAAAGAGAAGATTTACCTAATATGCATTAATTAATTTTACAGAAAAAAGAAGCAGCGATGCCTAACACAGGGATGATGCCATGGAAGAAAGCAACAAACTTTCAATCATAACCAGAGAGAAAGTTGATAATTTTTTAAATAAGGCTTTTGGGTCATCACTTTTAATCGGAAAGAAAGACAAATGAATGTAATAAGGAGCAGGTACTTGCAGAGCTCACTCGGCAACCCGCAATTCAAACCGCTGATTGATTACTACAGTTGGGCCGGGCCAGGCCGAGGGCTGCCCATATGGGCTGAGGAAGCCAGGCCGCCAGTGGTAAGGGAACTGAGTCCAGGTTGGTTATTCTTCTGTGCAGGTATGTTATAATGGTGTGTTTGGTTTCATAGCAGCGCGGCGAAGGAAAGAAAAGCTTAAACCCTATCGAGGAAGGTTTGTAAGAAGAAGATGCATGGTGGGTGGTTCAAAATCAAAATGGTTGACACCCACAATTACAATTGTAGCTCTTTCTGCCTCTACACTCATCTCTTGTACTCATTCTCTCTCGTTCTGACTTCATATTTTATATATACTTATTATTATTATTGCTGTTGCTGTTATTGTTTGTACTCAACTCCTTTGGTTTTAAAGATTTTTTTTGTAGGAAAAAAACAAAAGCTTTAGTTTTACAGATTAAAGAGCTTGAGCTTTCTCTCAATTCCTCCTTGCAAAAATGTGTTGCTGAGAGACAAGGTCGAATCAGAGCCCAACAGGTTGAATTTTCTATCATTTTATGTAAGTTTTTTTTTTTGATGAATGAGTCACTGGGTTTAAATTTGTTATATTCTAATTAGGATTTGAGGAAGGCATTAGCACAACCCAAGTCTGATCACTCGGAGCACGCTTCTTATCCATTGACGCCAATTGGTTTTGTTCAATCCTGCTTCTCTACCAGGTAATTGGACGTTCCTTTTTCTTTACTTTATGTTGTGCTTGTTGGTGTGGAGAAATAAATTTCTTTCTAAGTAACCCTTATTGTGCAAATTAAATAATGTTTCAAGTGCTTTGAAGAAGATTATGACTGTTTTGACCAATAAGAGCTTCATGTTTTTCAAGTTGTGGTTGAATTAACACCGAAAATTATATCAAAAAACTATGTGCAAATCTGGTAGCTTGTGGCAGCAAGCGATGGTTCGTAATGACTACTTGTGATCAGTGAATTAGAGGGTATGTGCTTATGTTGTTCGCTTGTAGTTTCCTCCTGTTTTTTAAGATTCTTTGAAAGTCTGAAAAGTGAGTCCAGCGCATTTTTTGAATAAGTGTGTAGAATTAATATATTTAGTTCTTGATGGGAAAATGTTTTTCATCAACCAATCTTACTATGTGGGTCAAACAGTGAGAAACATTTTCCAGGAAAGCATCTTCTGCAAAACAATTGGAGCCTAAAATAGATGTGGCTGGTTGGTGTTGTGAAAGCCACTATTGAAAATTAATGGTGTAGAAAGACATGAAACATTTTCATGCATATTGTTTCTCCAACTCACACCAATAAGGTTATTATAAGTTTAAAGCATCAGCCACTGGATAATAGGCCACCAAGTTCATTTATTTCTTCAATACAATGCCTAAAGTGGATATAGTTTGATTTTTATTCTCATGTTAAATAATGATACTGGAATTTGAGGACAATGTTTAACAGCAAAATGCGCTGCCAACCTCATTCAGACATGACTTTCTCAAATCAAAACCAACCTGTTTTTATAAGCCTTCCTAAAGCTTAAAAACAATAATGTTCTTTCGAATATTCAATGCCAATAACAGCAAAAGCTACCTTTTAGAACTCTGATAAAAATGTCATCCCCTTGAACAGAGTTGATCATCAACACAATTATGGAGCCCAAACCTCAATTCTTATATGATTCTTAAAATTAAGTGCTTGATAGTTGCAGAGAATCAGCATTAGAAGAAACAAGTAAGATTTACTTGCATTACTATTCAACTAGATGATAACTAGTGGCAGCAGTAAACAGACTAGATCTCTGGTTTGTTCTATGTTTATTGTTACTAATCATGGCATTCAACCTTGTCTACTGGTGATTTGTATGAGGTATCACTGAGGATATGTCAACATCATTAGATAACAATCATGGTGAAAGCAATGTTTTAAGTTACAGTTCAGATTTTCTGTCCTGCAATCATTGCAGACACATGGAAAATTTATGTTGATAGAATCACTATTTTTCATGCATGTTCTCACATATGTTAAATTGTCCACATTTTTTCTGCATGTTCACATGTTCATGTAATTAGCAATGCCGCAGAAAATATATGCATATAGTTAGTATGCATGTTTAAACTCTCATTAATATTTGATGAATGAATTATCACTAATATGTGCAGAAATGGGACTCCAAGGCAACCTTTACTTGTATCTCTTGCTAGGGCATGTCTAGTCTTTGATTCCACTAGGGTTCCTCCAGCGTCCCTTGAGGGTCTTGCTGAATATTCTCACTGCTGGATTATATATGTATTTCATTTGAACACTGATTTAGAGAAGTTATGGAAGCAACCATCCAGGTCAAAGTTCAAAGCGAAGGTATCTAGTGCTACTATATTTAATTTTCACTTTCACTCCTTTTAAAAATTGTTCTTCATATAAAAGCTCCTACAAAAGCTTGTGCTGGATGAATAGGTCAGGGTACCAAGATTAAAAGGCAGAAGGATGGGGGTCTTTGCTACACGATCTCCACATCGCCCATGTCCTATTGGGCTCACTGTTGCAAAGGTTATATAAATTCACACATATGCAGCTTTGTATTGTTGATGTAATTCCAAAACCAAAAAAAGAATTGTGTATAGTTTATCATAGACTGCAGATTGATTGGGTACAGAAGGGGGATAATTTACCTTGATTATAAGCAGTATGAGTTAAGATTTGCTGTGTTTTCTGTGAGATTTTCTCCTGAAATGTCTTTGTCATGGTGTTAAATCTATTGCACGTACATGTTTCTTATTGCAAAGTTAACAACTTGTTCCCCCAAAAAAAAAAAAAAAAGGTCTTGTAGAAAGGGAAATGCTTCCTCTTAGATACTGATTATAAAAATATCCTGTGTATACTTTAGGTGGAAGCAGCACAAGGAAATATGGTTTTTCTCTCTGGTGTAGATCTGGTTGATGGAACAGTAAGTTTTTTGTTCCTCGTCTTAGTTTACTGTTAATGCACTTTCTATGTGCTTTTCTGAGTTATATTAAAGGGAATTCATATGTTTAGTTTGATTTTCTTTGTGCTTATTGCTTGAATTTTATCAACAGCCAATACTTGACATCAAACCTTATCTACCATACTGCGATAGCATCCAAGGAGCAACAGTGCCAAAGTGGGTAATGGTAATACCTTCATAGATTTTAGCAAAATTCAGTGCTTCATGAAGTGATGAGTTTTTTTTCTTACATAATTTACCGTCCAGGAGATTTATGACTTATATTCACACTATTAAAATTACAGCATGAGCGTCCAAGGAACAAAGGAATTAACTTCCATCATATAGAACCCTAAAAAATGATTAGTGCTTTTGTTAGAGTTGCATTAAGATTGACCATATTTGTTTTTGATTATTATATCTTCTTTTTCTCTTATCACTTACTCCCTTAACTGTACTGAAATGATGCTGATGTTTGTACAGGAGGACAATGTGTTACAAGTAGCTTCTGTTAACTTTTCTGAGGGCTTCTCTTCCTCACTTTCTGATTGTTGGAAAACAGCAGTAAGTGGTTTATAAATGTTAGTCACTGGTGTCAATGTTAGTCATCGCTCATGTGGTTATGTTCTGGAGCAAACCCTTTTTAACCTTTTCTTCATGTTCCCCATTTTGCGTTGCTTACTGTCTGTCCTTGCCGAGATTTTACCCCAAGGGGATTATCTTGTTTTTACCTCACCTTTAATATCATATCACTGCAAAGTAAAGACTTGCCAGAAATCAAATACTTCCTCCACTCTAAATAATTTGTTGTTGAATTGTAGTGACCAATTTTTTTCTAGTGGTGTTGGATAATGAGTTTTTTATTCTGTGGAATAGTGTAATCAACCTTTGGCAGTCTGAATTCAATAAACTTTGAAACGTAAGTGCTTTCTGGGCAAGGTTATACTGGTGAAATATCAGTATGCTTTCTGTCAATAATTTTGACCAGAAATATTTATTTTTCTCTGTGTTGCAGAAAATTCCCTTTTACTCACTTTATTCCTGCTTCTGTCATTGCATTAATTTACTCAACTATGTTTGTCGAAATCATGTATTGTGGGTTCAGTTTTAGTAAATATTATACTACCTGAATAAAATTTGGCTGTCACATAGTTGCTTTATAAGACATCACCATTGATTTGTTGTCTCCATCAAATTTCATTTTCTTCTAGCAGTAACCCTGCATCTACTTCGTTGTAGGGAAAGAAATCTCTCTATGCATCATCTGATGAGCTCCGGTGCTTGATAAAGCAGGTGCTCTCATGGGATATCCGATCAGTATCTCAACGAAAACAACCACATGATTCCTTTTCAAGGAAAGGAAATGGGGAAGCTTCGTATGATTCACCAAATTCAGACGACAACCGTGATGAAGAAGCTTCTAGCCACAAAAATGATGAGGTTCCTTTTCATTGTGGCAATGTAATTTATCACCTAATTTTGGAGGGAATCGATGTCTCATACAGAATTGACTGCAATGGCAATGTAACTGTAGAGAAAGCCACAGTTTCATGTAAAAACGGCAATCAAAACCGAAGCAATTACTTGATGTGGAGAGACAAACTTGGTTGATTTATTCATTTTATTTGCTAGAATTGATGTTCTCTTAATTATGGTAACTAAATTTCACTATGGTGTTCCATATAAGTTGGTTTTCCAGAACTAAGGCTTCTCCGAATGTTAAGAATAACTTAATCTAGTTCTGAAATACAAGATGCCTTTTCTGACTCGTGAATCTCTCTTCCTCTCTCTCTCTCTCTCTCTCTCTGTCAGATTATGAATGTAGACTAGTCTGCAGACAGCAAGAAATTCTTTTTCTTACTTTATTTTGTAAATTTGTAGGAGTGGAAGGAAAATAATGTGATAAAGGTATAATTCTTTTTTGTCACGGGTGGATATAACTGACTTGCACTATTCAGGGAGACAATAACATGAAGTATAATAGTACCTAAAGAGAAAAATCTTGTCAGCATCTATTACACAAATAAATATAGGGTGCACCAGAAACATAAATTAAACAATTCACATATAAATACAGATATTATTGCAAGATCTTCACACTATCTTTTGTTGCAAAATTAGCAATTAAAAAAAAGAATTTACAAGTAATAGATAAGGAGCTAATATATAATTGATGATAGTAGATTGAAAAATAAAGATGAGATTGCCAAGATGTACTTCATTGAAAAGAAGTTAAAACATTTGAGGCGGTGATGTCTGCTATTGGGAAAGCTTGGCAAGTTGGGTGGCATTCATTGTGGATTGAGAGTGATTCAACTTATGTGGTTACTTTAGTAAGAAATAGATCTCTTTCCGTGCCTTGGCGTCTGATCTCAACTGGGTCGAAATGCTTACATTTTCAAACTAGTATGCGCGTTCTGTGCACTCATATACCTTTAGAGAAGGTAACATGGTTGCCGATCAGTTATCTCAGGAGGCCTTGCGAACTTCCTCTTTGATTTGGTGGACATCTTCTCCAGATTTTTGCTCCCTTTTGATTGAGTATGATATGCATGGAAGAGAGAATTTCCTATTTTCTTAGTTTTTGTTTGTGGCATTATTTAGCCATTTAAATTCGTTATTTTATGCCCTGAACATTATAGCATTTTTCATTATCTTTTAATATATAGCTAGAGGATCATGTGATGTCGGGTGCTATAGAAATGCCAACTTAGCTGAGAAGTCCTGGTGCACCTTCTGAAGTTTTATCTGGTAAATTTATTGAAAAAGAAGTCAAAACATACATCATTAATATTCTTTTTTACAATTTGATGAATATATATAGGAAGCTAGAAAATTGGAACTTTAGAATACATTTCAATCTCCTTACTTTAAATTATATTGTAACAATAATACAGATGAAATACAAATTAATTGAGAATTTTAGAAATATGATTTTGTCTGTAGAAAATATTTTGTTTTTTGTTGTTTGGGTGTCATACTGAAAAATAGTGAAATTTTTATTTCTAACTATTATAGTACATAAAAAAATATTACCATTTTTTTCAATTTATACTAACATAATAAATTCATATAATTGTCATTTATTATTAAATATAAGAAAGTATAAAAAATAATAAATAGGTAACCATGACAGTTGGTGGTGGTAAAAAATGTTTGATGATAGTTGATAGACTTATAATATGTGTTTATATAATTCTTTTATAAATTTTGAATAATTTTAGCAAAATTTGAAGAGTAATTTTTCTTTGGAGAAATTTTTTTAAAAAATAATTTAATGTTTTTTTAATAAAATATATTTTTATTTATTAATTAATTAATTTTTTAAACATAATAAAATTAAAAAATATATATAAAAAAATCTACAAAACAAATAGAGCCTTAGATTTTTTTTCTTCAACTTCTCATGAATTTCATTTTTACAGTCAAATAAATTCTTAATGTGTACTAAAATATAGTTCGAATGCTTAATAAAACACAATAAAAATGAAAATTTCACTAAACAAGAGATGACAAATACTAGACAGATAAAGGGCTAATTAGCTCCCTGAACTTTTTAAAATAGATAATTTAAACTCAAATTAATTATTTAGGCTAATTTAACCCCCTTCACTAAAGCATGTTTGTCTAACAAAATTCAAATTTGAAATGTAAAACTCACGTCTCTAAAAGAATTGAAAAAATAAAAATAAAAACTCATCATCGTCATCATCCTTTTCTCTTTTATCAATGTGCCAAACTTTGCATTCCTCAAAAATATCACTACACTATAAAAATCATCAAAGCAAAATAAAATCAAAAGAAAAACACTGCATGAATCTTTCAGGCCCAAAATTTAGAAGAAACTAAAGAAAAATATTTCAATCAAATAATTGGAGCAATTAAAGGATTTCGTAATCACCATCATCAATTTCATTATCTTCTTCTTCACCCATTATCATTGTCATATTCTTTTACCGTCTATTCCATGCTCATAAATTAATTTTTGGACAGCATAATTGAAAAATATAAAACTAGGATTTTTTTTTTCTGAGAATAACAAGAGATATAAGTTTCACAATTTATTAAATGCATGAAAGATAAATTACATAAATCAAGAAAAAACATCAAGCCGGGAATAGAAGGAAGAATGAAGCAACCAAAAATAAGTAGAGAGTCATCAGGAATAATGATGTTTACTTTGCATTTACACATGCAATTGCTGTTAAATGGGCAACCAAAATCCTCTTTCACATCTTTTTTTTTTTGCATTTTTTAGTAATAATTTTTACAATTACGGGCGTTTCTTCGCTTCGGTCATTGTTAGCATTTAAGTCTTCTGTGTCTTTTCTTTTCAATTCCTAACTGTAGTAGTCCATTTTCAGTTATTTCAGGATTTTTTAATAAAATCAAATAAATGTTTTGAACTAGACCTAAACAAAATCAAACTAAAACACAGTAATAATCCGTTCCACCATTTCCACTAGAGCTGCAGTGGTCCATTTCCTATTGTTTTTACCGTCGCTATCACTGCTTCTCCACGTCATGGGCTTTGATAAATATCTTTTAAGAATCTAAATGGGTTTAAAGTCCTTGACAGATTCCAGAAACTGAAGGTGAGAAATAATGAAGCGGGCTTAGTTTTTAGCTTAATGAGTAACAATGGAGCTCTAATAGTAATGGAAATAGTTTGGGTTTCAATGGATTGAGGAAAGTGAAATGTAGAAAAAGAGAAACAAAAAAAAAAGAAAAAGAAATATTGATGGTACTCGCCAAAAGTTATGCGTATTTCTCGTGCAAATAGTTAATTTGGATTCAAATGGTCTAATTAAAAAACTTTAAGGGATTAATTGGTCCTTTACCCAATAATAGACTCACAAGAGGCAATAAATACATGAGATTTTTGTTATTTTCTAATGATTTTTCCTATATAAATCAATATAAATATTTGACAAAATTAGAAGTCGGATGAGTGATCATTTCGATTAAATTTAAATTGATTTTAATATTCTTTTTTTATTTTTAAATATTATAAATATATTTATATATTTTTAATTTTTTAAAATTTATTTTAATAATTTTTAATTTTATTTATTATTAAATTAATTAAATTAAAACTAGTCAAATTAATTAAATTTAAGGTTACTTAGCTGAATTGGAAAAACATTGCTGCAGATTGCTTGATCTGTGTTGGCACACCATTCACCACCAAAGCAAATCTAGAATAGATACCCTGCCTTTGCCTCTAGGAGTAGGCCTGGCCATGGCCGGTCCAGAATTGAAATCGAAACGGTTTCAAAACTGGTTAAAATCAGTTAAATTTAGAATTGAGATCGAACCAGCTCTAAATTATGGGAATCGATTTAAGGCTGGTTTCTCTTTTTATTGAACTGAAACCGTGAAATATATATATATATATATATATGGGGTAAGAAAATTAAGTTTAAATTATTTTTTATTTTCAATATTATTCAAACCAGTTCATTTTGAATCGGTTCTTAATTGTCGGATCAGTTTCAATAAGCGTTAAACTATAAACCATCGGTTTTTAAACCGAAACCAGCAGTTTCTGAACCGTGACCACCCCTGTATAGGAGTTTCAGAATAATGTTACGTAAAGAGTGAAGGAGAGCTTCCCCACGTGGTGGACCAGTCCAACTCCGCCTCACAGATATTTGTCTAAATCCTTCTAGATTGACAACAACTACTACTTTTCCAAAAACAAAACAAAAGATCAATATTTGACTTTTTTTTTCTAATTCCACGTCTCACAATAAGTCCCAACGTACATCCATTATCAGCGGTTATAAGTATTGGGCTTGTTTACAAATTTTTAAATTTACGTAATAAATAAATTAAATTCAAACAATAATATATTCATGAACAATTCATTTATAGATTTACTATAAATTTATTTAATAAACTCAATTATAGCTTAAAAATAGACTTATTTCAATAATTTAAGTATATAAATAGTATTTATTTATAGATCTATTCGATTCATTTAACTTTATAAATAGTTCATTTAAACTCAATTTTTTATATTTTTAATTTATATAATTTAAAATTATAAAAAATTTTATTATATGAATAATTTTCAAAAAAATATAGATGCTATTTGATTAATTAAAGTATATAAAATAAATATTATAATTTCAATAATTTTATGAAAATTTTAATTATAATATAATATTATTAATAAAAATTTAAATTTAGTAAGATTGATTATTAGATTTATAAATTATATATGATCATTATAATTTTGACTTGACTTCTGTCAAGAACAATAAAAATAATATTTGACTTGAATTCATTTAATTAATAAATTAATTAAATTTAAATTTAAATTTAATAAATAAACCAAACTTCCTGTGAGTTGAAACTCAGTGGGAGTATGTTTATTTCCATTCCTAGAAAAACCTAACGCAAGACCCAGTGAGTCAATATTTGGATTTCAGGGCAGTTTTGGCGGGGGCCTTATTCAACGGCCATCACAACCAAGGCCGATTCCCAATTGTAAGCCCTAACTTGGTTTCAGTTCCTTTTAGCCACTGTCTTCAGGAGAAATTACTGAAATACCATATATTTAAGTGATTTTTTGTTTTTTATTTCCGTAATCAATACTTATTCTATTCCTGAAAAACTTATTTTTTATAAAAAAATTATTTCAATATAATTATTATTTTATAATAATAATAATATAATATTAACTATTTTTTTTAATTTATCTCATCATTAACTTTTTCTTCTTCTTAATCAATTATTTTTTATTAGTGTGAGTAATAAATTTTTAGCTAAAAATAAATTAAAAGTATATTAGTTTATATTAATTAAAATTATTTCTAATTAAATAATACGTCAAAACCTGCAGCAGAATTAAATACGAAAAGGGTTCTTTTTAATTTCAGAAGTTAAAAAAGATTTTTCACTTATAATAATTTTAATTAATTTTGATCTAATAAATTTTTATAAGACAGTTATGTGAACCAATTGCAAGAGAAGGAAAAGAATTTAAATTTTCTCATATTTATTTTTTATTGAATTTGTCAAAAGTTGAATGAACTGTGAGATATACAATAAAAAAAATAATTTTTTTACTTTTTTCAGATGAGTTTGTTTCAGATTTAAAGAAATTAAGATTAATAATTATGTTTTGGATTTAAATAAATTAGGATTAATAATTATGAAAATAAAATTAAGAATATAACAATTAAGATAATAAAGAAGTATAATAAAATATTACTTGAATAACAATTATCTATATTTAATATTATATTAAATTAATATTACTTAATAGTAATAATAAAGATATGATAACTATGATTGTGATAATAATAATATTTTTTGTAAAAATCTACTATAATATTATTTCTATATTGTTAATACTAATTTTTGGAAGTGGAACTATATTTGTATAATTAAGTGTGATATTATAATATTAATTTGGTATAAACGTACTATAATATTTTTATACATATCAAATATTATTATATTAATAATATTTTATGTTATTATATTACTTATATATTATTAATAATTGAACATAATACTATTAATGTATAATATTATTAATAATTTTTTATTATTTTATAATATTGATAATTAATAATATTATATTAGTAATTACAAGTATATTAATCATATTTATTTATTTTTATAAAAATTTTAATATTATATTATTTATATTAATGTGAAGAATCATTTTTGAAGTGTAAGCCAAGTGTCCAATAAGAATTTGTAATTATTATTTTTCTCTTCCTCTATAAAATAGCCTTATCAATAAAGAAGTAAAGAACTCTTAATAACATCAATAACATTATTTTATTTCCTTAACTTCTTAGCTCACCATCAATATCACTAGATCTGCTCATTATGCAAATTACAATATCTTTATTGTCTTGGATTCAAATTCATCGAAAGGTTGTCAAAAGGTAATTTCTTATATATTCACAAAGTTTAATGTTGATAAATCTGTTTGGACCAGTCCAATTAATAAATATAATAGACCAAACCTAAAAACCTCTTACTCCATTTAGTCACTATGTGTGCATTAAAAAAAAACTCAAACATATTTATAACAATAATTAAAAAAATATCCCAAGCATGGCTATGTTGTGAGTTAAAGTAAAAATAGCTTAATTTAAATTCCTTTTCGAACTGATCCAATAATTTTGGAATTTATGGCTAGCAGAGAAGTTTTCTGCTAGAGGAAAAAAGTTTCTTAGATGTCTAAATCTCCTTTTAGCTTCCAAACTTCAAATAACTCTATGTTATTTTTTTAAGTTATATTTATTTTATGAAAAATAATATATTTATAAATATATTTTATAAAATATATTTTTTGAGAAAATATATTTGTAGTATTTAAAATATATTATAAAATATTAATTTTTGTATTTATAAGATTAAAAAATTCAACTGCAAACACTTTATATTTATATTATTTATTATTCAATATAAAAAATACATTAAAATAAAAATTTTATGGATTTATCAAGGGTTTTGTATAGAAAAACCTACTTAGGAGCACCTTATTACAATTTTACGTCAACTAATCTTCTTTTTCAAAAAAAAGTGATTCTCAACATATTTTTTCCAATATACATTCCAAACTATCTAGCTTAAAGAGTTTCATCAAATCCTGAAAAATCAGTAACAAAAGTGAGAAAAAAGTCTAAAATTCTTGATGACAAATTGAGCTTGATGGATCAAAATCTTGATGACAAATTTGAGAAAAATCTTAATGGATCAAAATCAATAAAATACATTTCAAATCAATCTTCATTCACCATTTTTTATCAATGTAATAAAAAAGCATAGTTTTAATCTTTTTCTTCTAACTGCATCTCAAGCTCATTGAATATTATTGCATATCTATTTTAGAGAGACAAAATTATTCATTATATATGTTTATCTCTCTAAAATATATTTGATATGATTTTTAAAGTGTATTTTATTATTTAAAACAAAAAAATCATGAGTTTTGATATATTGTAGATGAAAAACAGTTAAAAATGAACATATTTGAGCTCAAAATTAGTCATAAAAGAGAGAGAAATTTGAGTTATTAGAGATTGAAAACGATGTTTGCGTTTAGTTATTCTTATACAGTAAAATGTTTACAAATGTTTTATTTCTTATTTATTACTGGTGTACAAATAATTTATTTTTTGTTTACTTTGAAAATGATATTTACGTTTAGTTTTCCTTACACAGTAAAATGTTTACAAATGGTTTATTACTGATTTATTTTGATTTATTACTAGGTTATAAATGATTTATTATTGATTTAAAATTATTAAAAATTAAATATAAAAATTGTTTACAGAAAAATATTTATTTTATATTTATTTTTTGTTAATATAACCATCAATACACAAAAAGAAAGAAGAAAAATAATTAGAACATAAACATCATTTTTAATCTCTAACAAACAATATTTTTTCTCTTTTTATAACTGATTTTTAGCTCAAAAACATTCATTTGTTAACTATTTTTCATCTAAAAAACTAATGAATTTTTTATGATAAGCAATAGAAACAACTACTAGATCTTAGAAAATAAAAACAAAATTGCACATGCATCTCATCTTCATCTTCTTTTTTTTCCTCGTCTTCTTCATTTTTTTAGAGAGAGAAAATTAATGAAAGAAATAAAAACAAAGAGAAAAATTGAAAATATATCTTAACGCGATAATATGGGCAAACAAAAATGTAAAACAGTACCAATAATTTAGGTTATCATGCTAATGAGGGGAAACAAAAAGGCTACAACAGATTGAACAAAATCTCACGTGTCTCTCGTTTTCATCTTTTTTTTCCTTATATTCTTTATTTTTTTAGAGAGAGAAAGTAAGTGAAAAAAATAAAAATAAAAAAGAGAAGCAAAAATATAGTTAAACGTAATAATATGGGCAAACAGAAACGAAAACGGTACCGATAATTTAGGTTATTATGCTAATAAGGGGAAACAATAAGGGTGCAACAGATTGAACGATGTAATAACTGTAAAAATGAAAAAAAAATAAAGATAGCGTAAAAATGTAAAAATAAATATACCGTATTGTCTTTTTAAAAAACGAGGAACATAAATCTAACATCTCTATCCTCATTAATTAGCATCCTCATATGAACATATTCATTTCATAAAATCTCGCATGAACAAATCCATTGGCTAAACAATCATTTATATATGTGAATTTGATAAACCTGATGATGACACTTGTACCATTGCATTTAGAGCACTTAAACATATATGTGAGGTTTGCATCACTGCATGGTAAATTATTATATGTAGTGTGTATGTTATAATATCATAAATAATGGTATTTTAGAGCTCATATAAAAGTATAAGGAGCATATTGGGATTAGGAGATGGATGAAGGTGGTGAATGAGTGAAAAGAAGGACTAAAAGAGGAAAATTGAATTTCCAACCAATAGTAATGAGTCACCATGATTTTATCCTATTAGAGTAGATATACAAATTAAATTTCTTTTCCTTTAAAACCAAATTAAAGAGGTAAAAATGTAAAGGGCAACAAAAGAAAAAAAGAGCTAAAGAAGAAAAAAAGGAAGCAAGAAGAAGAATAAGGGGAAGAAGAGAGAGAAAAAGTAAGCTACCTAGGAATAAACCCTAAGCTTTTCTAGTTTTGGCAAAAAAGGTAAGTGATTTTGTTTTTTTTCACATGAAATTCCTCTTTTATAACATGCATAATTAAGAAGAATTATGGAGTAATTTGAGATATAGCGTTTGTATAGAGGTTAAAGCTCAAAAGAAATAAGAGTTAGTTGTGTTGGTTTTGTTTGTTTCACCCATAATTTCATAACTCTAAAAGAGAAATTATGGAAAGTGTAAATATATAAAACATTTAGGTTATGCCTCATCTAAATGCATGAAAATTAGTTTTGCTTAATTTAGTGTGCGTGAAGAACTATAACTACTTCATTAGAGATGGTTCATAACCTGTCAACATCTCTTCAGTCTGGCTAAATATATTTTGATGATCTTATGTGTTGATTTAGATAAAATGCAAAATATTAAACTTGTAGGAATATATCCTCTCTAAATACTAATAAAACAGTTTTACTTAATTTGTTGTATGAAAAGAGATATGCCTCTTTTATTATGACTGACCTTAAACCTAATAAAACCTATTTCATCTCTTAATTCTATTTTCTAAGAAATTGATTGCCATAGAATTAGAATTTGGTGATGTGTACGTTATAGATTTGTCTCATATATATGCTTGTAAAATAGTTTTGCCAAATTTGTCATGGTTAATGAGATATTGCCCCTTTATCATGATTAATTCTCAACATGTTGAAAACCTACTCATCCTGAGATTGACCATTTTTTTTTTGTGACCTTATAGACTGAATTTGACAATATGTCAAACATGAGAAATGTTTCTTTATGTGTTATGTATCTACCAATAAATCAGTTTTGCAATTGGATATACAATTTGAGATATGATTAAGAATATAAGATTTACTCAAACTTAAATCACATTGAAATAGGGCAGATTTCAAAAATTTATCATATTTTTTATAGGTCTTATATTGATTGGAATTTGTACTATGTTGCATCATTATGTGTCTAATTTATGTAAAAAATGAATCAACTCATATGTATATATATATAGTTATTATTGTGAGAGTGCGGTAAGGTTAGGTTGCCATATAAGAATAAGTACTTGACGCACTTGCATAAAATATAAGCATATTTGCATACCATGCATGCAAACTCATTTTGACATTTTATAATGATATATGTATCAAATGTTAGGATCTCAACACTTTGAGAAAGTCCAAAAGAGAGGTTCAACCTTATCATAAAGGTTGGTTCCATCAAACGTGAGTAAAAGCTATAATTGGATTTTTATGTGTATGTGTGATGATTTTATAATATAGTTGTGTTCCATTACATTTATATGTGATTGAATTGTGACATTTTATGTATGAATACAAGTAAAGTGAGACTTATATTATCTTAATGATTAATTGGTATACCATTGTGATAGCACACTTGCATATGAAACTAGGAGGATAATGTTATCAGCTTATAAAACACTTACAAAACACTTGAAAAAAAAAGACTAATATATCCTATTATGACACATGTTATTGATCAAATGAATCACATGTTATATGTTGGCGAGCAAAAATCAAATGTCATTTGAATTACATGAATTATGAGAAGCAATATTTGCCTTACAAGGTCATGACAAAATCAATCTATTTCCATTTACACTTATATTGTTAATTCTTATTATTGTAATGCATCATAATGATATTTAATTGTTGGTTGTGCCACAAAAATTTAATTATTATTTTTTTCATTGAGTCATGAATCACCAAATTGTAATAATATTTTTCAGATATTGAAGCATAAGGTTTGAGTATTTTGGAGTATAAAATTTTGCACATAGACACATGAAACACAGATTGTCGGTTGAATTTCAACTCTCTCTCTCTCTCCTTGCATCATGTACATACACCTAGATGGACATCGACTTGTGGTTACTAACATTAAATGGTTTAACATATGTGTAAATTAAAGGCTTGTTTGGTTGTGTAAGAATGATATAATAACCTTTATACATATGGATACTTGAACCTGAATGTCATGCTTAATGAATAAAAATGAGTGCTACGGTAAATGTCTATAGAAAGTAAAAAAGGGTGCACCATATAATTTTTTTCATTTATCAATGCTACTGACCACCACTAGTTAATGATAAATGATAACGAGTATCAATAGTAAAAATAATTAATGATAATAAATACATATTTTTATATAATTTATTTTTTATTGAATGAGTTTTATCAAAATTTAAAAAATAATATCATTATTTTTAAAAAAAATGATTTAATTTTCATTAATCTATTATCAACAAATATATAAAATATATTTTTTTTTCAAAAGATTCATATATTTTTTGTACTATGACTTAATTTCCTTTTTTATGTTGAGGTCAACATTAAAAAAATTTAAATTAACTATTTTAACCTTATTAGCAAAATCTTTTAGTTCATTACATCTATTTTTATACAAAAAATGATCAAAATTTATTTTTTATTTTTGACAATAATAAAAATTTTAAATAAGAAGATGAAGATAACCTTGTGAGGGAACGATCTAGAATGCAGTGAAAAGGAAGACGAAGATAACCTTGCTCTTTGATTTTCTTCTTCTTGCCCTTCGATTTTGCATACTTCAAGCACCAACATTCACAGAATTTGGATCCAACACCATCCCAGAATTTCGTGGAACCAAAACACTTCAAGACGATCTTCTTCAACCAAAAGCAGCCTAACCACATCAAACATTAAAATTTCCCAATTCATAATGATCAATAAAACCGAGCCAAAAAAAAAAAAAAAGAATAACAAAAACTAAATAATCAATTAAAACTCAATAAAATCCAAATATAAAAATTATTCTCAAAACATATTAAAATTTATGCCCAAAACTTTTTAATCTCCAATTAAAAAACACTATTATTATAGTCAAACCTAAACAAGAAAAATTATGATGAAGAAGGTTAAAAGGTGTCCGATCAAATCCAAATTAAAATTTTGAAATATTTGAAATTTATATTTCTTTGCTTTATTTTTCTTCTCTTGCATAAATCAATAATGATATTGATATTGCACTCACAGATTTAGCTTGACGATGAGTGTATATTTTGATTTGAATTAGGTATTGAGTTTGAGTACCCCTTGTATCTCAAAAAATAATAATAATGATATTCTATTGTTATTGCCATTAACATTGGTACAATTGTTTGACTTTTCAGACAAGGAGGGTTTTTATTTTAGATATTTTTAAATTATTTATAAAATTAGGAAAATAAATTTTTTATTAGTTTTATTGTAATTTGAATTTTATTGAACTAAAACTTATAAAATTTATGTTAATTAAATTAAAAACAATTAACTTAAATATTTTCATACATTAACACTAACTTGGAGAGGAAAATTAAGCCATTGTCCTATTTTCTTTTGTGAAGAGAGATTATAATTAGACAGCTCATAAATTGACAAGAAAAGCCCTTGAGATTTCTTTTCATATCAATTTCTATTCCAACAAACGTCGCATAAGATATTATTGTTCGAATACATGAATATAAAAAAAAAGAAGTACATGAACACGTGATCTTGCACGTGCAGTAGTTGAAAAAATGTTGGTAATTCTTACAAATGGTATTCTAGCTTTCGGTGGTATAATTAGTAATTTAGCAATCCCACAGGGGCAATCGTAAAAATTAAGTGATAAATTTATTGTCACATTCTCAAAAATATTAATAATAACCGTCCCCACCAGAACACAACTCTGTCCCAATTGGTTGAACTTTTTTCCACGCCTCCCAAATGGTACGTGATAAATCTATTGTCACATTCAAGAAGAACCAACAAATAAAACAGCTCTGCCTTCCTTCACCATAGTAAATCTCCTTTTCCCCCTCTCTCTTTCATATCGCTGTTCAGTTTGAACTTCAACAAAACATCACTTCTCCTTTCTATTCCACATTTCTCTTAAATCAATAAACGAGAGAGAGGAATAGAAAGAGAGGGGGAAGGGCTATTGGAAATGGACTCGCCGACGTCGACGGGAGGATCGTCGGCGCGGATCGTGCCAGCTCGATCGTCCATGATAGAGTCGATCCGAGGGTGCGGTTTATCGGGGGTCCGAATTGACAAGGAAACCTTAAGGAGGAAGCTGCTGATTCCAGAGTACCTGCGCCATGCCATTGGCGATTCCATCAAGTCCGCGGACCCCGCCGCCGTCGCTGATCGTTGCTTCAACTCTGGCGAACTTAACGCCGGCCGCGAAGCTCCTGACGGCCCCATGGTCGTTTTCGTCAATTCCAAGAGTGGCGGCCGCCATGGCCCTGAACTCAAAGGTCGCCTCCAGCAGTTAATGGGCGAGGAACAGGTATCACTGTCAAAATTACACCTTTGTTAACCGCGGTTGAAGACCAAGTTTTAGCTACAATGATTTGCTTTCTTTAATTTTAGTTTTTGAATTGGAATGGTTTGAGATGCAGGTTTTTGATTTGTCAGTAGTAAGGCCTAATGAATTTGTTGAGTATGGGTTACTCTGCCTAGAGAAGTTGGCTGCCCTTGGTGATTTTGGTGCTAAAGATACCCGAGAAAAGATTAGAATTATGGTATGTTTACTATGGCACATCACCATCAGCATAATTTTTTGGATTTTTTTTTCTTTTTAAATTTTGATCTTGAGCAGGTTGCTGGTGGAGATGGTACGGTGGGTTGGATACTTGGGAGTCTTGCGGCACTTAACAGAGAGGGGAGGGAGCCAATTCCTCCTGTAGGAATTATTCCTCTGGGTACAGGCAATGATCTGGCGAGGAGTTTTGGATGGGTAGGCATTTCTTTATGTTCAATTTGCTCTGCTGATCTGCTTGCTTTATTCAACTGAGGCTTCAAATGTTTTCTTCAGGGAGGATCATTTCCCTTTGCTTGGAAAGCGGCAGTCAAAAGATCCCTTCAGAGGGCCATTACTGGTCCAGTTTACCGTCTAGATAGGTAAAATGTTTTCTTATTATGCAATTTTTTTTTTTTTTTACTCTGCTATCAAACAACAAGGTATTAGTTTTATTTCTTTCTTGTCAAATTTGTCTAGAAGTTGGTAGTCTCACGCCGTGTCTGGGGGGTCCGAGATATTGTTTTTTCTTATAGCATTGACTTCCAACACCTTTGATGATGATTGCTACATAGTTCTGTACAATTCACAGAGTGAAATGTTGGAGGCCTTCCAGTTTAAGATTTATAATTGAAAGTTGCAATTGAACTGAAAAAACAATTTGGAGGTTGTTCAATAAACTGGGTTAAAACAATTGCAGCTTATTTACAATTAATTGCTGAAACACTTTTCTTTGCAGCCTTGCTATCAGACTTATGAGACTGGCAGTGAGAGTTTGGTCATTTTCTTTCATTAGTGAAGGCATACTAAGGATGGCGTTTGTCCAATCAGCTGAATAAATTAACTAGTCTACATATACTCAAGACCATTGGGACTAATAACCTTTACATACTTTTACCATCATTCCTTCATTAGTATTCAAATCCAATGTGATTAGTAACAGTTATCTTGAATAATAACAGTTAATTGGGCTAATAGCATTTGCATTCTATTAATATTATTCCTTCAAACATATGAAACTCAGCTCTTTTGTCAAATGTAGTGTAGTTAAAAGCGAAAGGCACACTCAAGGCAATCTGCCTTCCTATCGCCTTGAAGAGCAAAGCGCAAAAAAAAAAAAAAAAAACCAAGGAGCAAAATCCTAAAAAGAAATTACGGAAACTATATATGCTAAAAAATATAAATATTTAACGAATATAAATCCAATGATAATCAAAACTTGTAAAAAGTTACTTCTCATGGAAAAATAAAATTCTAACATATAACATTAAAAAAAAAAATTGTGGAATTATTCAGGAATCTAATACTTAAAACTAGTGATAGATATAGCATAAAACTAAATATCACTATTAGACTCTTTCCCTAAATCCTCAACACCTTGATTATCATAACCATATGCATATCCTTCAATATCAATCTCATAATCATCCGAGTCAGCCTCAAGATTTTTGAGTTGAAATTGTGAAGATGAGCCTTTTGAATGTGCACTTGATTTCATTGACTTAGTTTGATTTCTTGTGTTCCTAGTCAGTTCTCTAACTCTGGTTGTTTTTTTCACAGCTCCCAAAGTCAAACCGCCACTATCATATTCTATATAAAGTATGAAACAAAGCAGTTGCGATATAGACTTTTCTTATTCTATCTAAAGTTATTATGCATAGGTTTTAAAAGACTATTTTACCCTAAATAAGTGGTGCCCTAATTGGGTAATAAAAATAAAAACTACTGCTTGTAAATTTTAAACTTAAAAAAAAAAAAACCAAATCATAAAACTGATTGCTTGTTAAGTGAAGAGCAACAAAAAGTATCCAAAGCGCGGAACTCTTTTATACACTGGTCACACGGGCATTCAAGGACTGAGAAGTGTCTATTGATGGTTAGGGATGAACTGATTTTGCTCTATCTTTGTTTCTCTTGTTGTGTTCCTCTTTGTCTGTCTAATTAGTCAGAGTTGGCTATTTGATGAATAAGTTCTTCAAGCGCTAGAGTAGTGAACCTAAATAGGCTGAAATGCATAAAAAGGGATGTTTAACAAAATGCTTTTCTGCATCAGTTTAATTATTCATATTGATATTGCTTCAATGTAGTTTGAAGCACACAAAGTGCTCGCTTCAGTGCTAAAGCGAAGTGCAAATGGGGTCTATCACTTGTAACACCTCTAGGCAAGGCACCTTTAGGAAGGTGCATCCTTTGTGTGCTTAAGTGAGAGCTTTTCTTGAAGTGCAAGGCAGAAAGCACTTGCTTTATTAAATTAGACAATTCTGGATGATTTAGTCTTCTTATTAGTTAGGCTTTGCTTGTTTTATGGAAAATAACTAGTTCGAGGAAAATATTTTCTAAGGAGAAAATATTTTTTGAGTAACATATTTGTTAATGTTTGGAACATACTATAAAAAAAATATTAATTTTCTTTTGATTTTTAAGATTATAACAAAATTTAGAACATAAATGTTTTATATTTATACTATTTATTATTTAATATAAGAAAAAATATATTAAAAATGAAATTGTTTTTGTGGATTTCACCTATTGCTGGCGACCACGGTCAGTGGATGATGATCGGTGATGGTGTCGATAGTCAAAGATGATTAATAATAATAAACACATATATTTATATGATTTATTTTTCATTTGTATGAGTTTATCAAAGTCCAAAAAATGATTTAGTTTTCTCTTTGACCAAAAAAATATTTTTCATTAATCAATTTTTCTGGATGTACCAAGCAAGGAAATTGTGATGTTTTTCTAGAAAATATTTTTCGAGAATAAATGGAGCCTTAGTGTCCTACTTCCACTCGGTTTCTATTTCTTTTAATCTTATCCTACTTCTAGCACTTTTCTTATTTCCATCCCACTTATTCTGTGTTGCATCACATTAATTTTTTTTTTTTGTATATTACTCTACTTCATTCCTATCTTATTTCCACTCTACTTATTCTGTCTTGTTGATTTTCTTTAATTTCTCTCCTTCATTGCATCACTTCTCATCTCTTGTTCTTTTATCTTTCACTTATTTCTTATTTCCAATCATTTATTTTCTTTATTCATATTCGTCTGCTAAATTTCACTTACTATTGAAATCCCTTTGTTCTTTTTCTTAATCTAATTTTTTGCCTTTAATTTTATTAATTAATATGCGGTGAGGATATATATGGCTTTGAAGGTGCCTTTTGCTTTTGATTACCTTGTATTGCTTATTGACAAGATCAAGATGAAAGGAAAACATGGGTGGGATACAAATTCCTAGTAGCTGTTGACAGTGTGAATTGGTGAGGAAAACAGGATGTCTATGATTGTGATAGGTTGTCCCACTCAAGGTTATAATTTTTCTTTTCTGAGAAGACAAAATTATTGATCGGGTTTCTTTTTGGATGAGATGTATATTTTTTTCCTTCCCATACCGATGGGCTTTATAATCTGCATGTTATGTAACATTTGTTTGGAGTAAACTGTTGCTTCCTTTTAGGTGTTGAAATCTCTAAGTTTTTCATCTTTTGGGCCAATTGTTTCAGTTGAGTCTCTTTTGTATCTTGCTGTTTTCTTGTAAAAGGTTTGTGGAGTTGATTTCACCCATAGTTGCCTTTCAGTTTGTTTTTGGAAAATACTGAACTTTGGATTTCTTCATTAATGTCACTAAATGTAAGATTATATTCCTATTTATAGCTTTTGAATGACAAAATGGGCTCTGATAATCCACAATAATTTTTTTTGTTAGAAAAGGTGAGTAATGGACTACGCTTGTGTCTCTTTATTGCAGTAAAATATTTTTCTTGAGCTACCGTATAAAATTTCTAGCATGTTTCCTGATCGGAATAGAGTTCCATTGTTCTTGTCAGAATAGAATCAATTTTTTTTTCCTGCAAAAAATTGAATTTGAATTGTGTCGTCGATATTAGGTACTGAGTTGATTGACCATTGGTGAAACTTGCTCTAAGTTTGTGTTAGTTTTTTGTTGACGTATGTATGGACTTTATTATATTATTTCAGCATACACGGAATTCATGTCAAACATTACCTTTAAGTTTGCAGTTGGCATCTTGTGGTGTCGATGCCATGTGGAGAGGTTGTGGATCCACCCCATTCTCTAAAACCTACAGAAGACTGTTCTCTTGATCAGGTTGTGAATCCGGCTACTTCTAAATTTTAGTCTTTTAATTTCTTAACTGCAGTTGGAGGCCTGATTTCGGCTGATGCACAACTTAATGAATATTGGGATTGTAGAAAGTTTGAATTATTACTCGTTTATTTTGTTCTTTGCTTTTGCCTTAAGGGATTTAGAATATTCATATTATTGCTGTTTTTATTACCAAAACATGCATCTCCCTAAAACCCTACTTTTGTTTTTATTTTTCTGTGTAGACAGAAGTTTATGTGATAGATATAGTGAAAAGTTTGTGAGGTTTTTTAGTTGATTTAATGTTCTTTTGAGTGTTTGATTTTATTTTGTTGATGTTATGATTTAAAGTATTGCAAATGCAGGGTTTGGAAGTTGAAGGGCAGTTACCGGAGAAAATGAATTGCTATGAAGGAGTCTTCTATAATTACTTTAGTATAGGTATGTTAATATACCTTCTAGAAAGGGTGTGTAAGGTTGTATAGAATGTGGCTTTCTTGTAGCCTTAAGAGAGATAGTGTCTTACCTGGGTCTGAGCTTGTAAACTTTTTTTCTTTTTTTTTTTTTTTCAAAATTTAAAAAAGTCTTATCATCCAGAATAATGGTATTATATGCCAAGTAATTTGATACTCTGATTTATGTCTATTTACATGTCCATCTTGATACCTTGTGCTTTTTGTTGAAGAATCTCAACTTGTGGGAGTCTTCTAGTGGAGAATGGAGCTTTTCAATTACTTTTGACTATGTCATTCTTGAGGGTGTTTTCATTTCGTCTTGTATTATCAGTACTTGAACTCAAAAGGCTTAATCCACTAAATCTTATTCCAACTATGCAAGGCTTGTTACAAAAACCCAGTTTCAACATTAATTCAAAGAATCCTTCTTATGCTAGACCTATAAAGAAACTTTAGACAAGAAAGAGTGGAACTTGCCTAAACTTGTTTTGACTAAATGACAACCCTTAAAATTCTCGAATACGATGATTCTCCAATTTATGTTGTACACAAGCTTTTATTTTTTATTTTTTGGTCTTAACAGGAATGGATGCTCAAGTAGCTTATGGCTTCCACCATTTACGTAATGAAAGACCTTATCTTGCGCAAGGTCCTATTTCAAATAAGGTTTGATTGAATCTATTTACCAATTTACATGTTAGCTAATAATTCATAGATGTTAATTTTCTCGAATTACCATATCAACTGCAAGGTTTTAGTGTGAAGTCCTTTTATGTTGTTCATCTTTCTCTTTCATCATTTTTGTAAGAAAGAAACTTTGTTGAACATAAAAAGTTGCATAAACTGAGGAGGGCAGTTTATTCTCTTATATAACTCGATAGACAACCATGAACAATAACATAAAACACAAGCTTAAAAGGTAATACTTTGTAGTCAAGTTGGATAACATTAAAAAATATCCTTCTCGAAGCTTTGAAAGTATAGAAGCGAAAAACATGACCTTATCCTCTACAAATTGTAGGATTTGTTCTAATTTTTCAAGATACATGCATTTCTCTCCATCTAAAGACTCCATGGTACTGCAAAAGAAGCATTATTCCAAAGAATTTTGGCATCTTCTTGCTTCCAAAATCTTTTAATTTTAAATCAGAAATGTCCCTAAAGCTTCTGAAAACACCTACTCCTACCCAAAAATGCTAAAAAGGGTAATTTTATCTTTCCTAAAGCACTTCACATTCTAGTAGCATTTGAGAATGTGTCTCACTATGCTTACGATGCACTGATCAAAAGATATGATGTAGGAGCATACATTATTCAGTTTTATTTAATATGGTTTTAGTATTCTAATTAAATTTGGTTCAGGTGTCTTTAGGTTTTTATTTAATATGATTTTAATATTCTAATTACATTTGGTTCAAGCGTATTTTAGTTTATTATTTAATTTTTTTTTTCAGTTTCCTTTGTTTAAAGTTCTTTCATTTATATCTAGGTAGGTTACTTCCATTAATCCCTTTGTTATAGTTAGTATAAAAGGATTGCTTGAAGACTATTTATCATTAAAACTTTTTGCCCTAAATTTTATAACAAAGAGGTTTTGTCTAAACCTATTATTTTTTCTCATGTTCCAATCACGATCAATCTTATTCTAACCCAATTATTGAGAACTGATTGCCCACAAATTCCTTCAATTGCGTCAAGTAGCATCAGAGTTGAAGATTTTATATTCTCACAAGGATTTTAAGGTAGTAAACCATGGATGCCTGAGAGAGCGGCTAGGGCTGAGCATTCGACTGAATTGAAATTTTAAAAACCAAATAGACTAAATTTAGTGTAAACTAAAATTGAACAAACCGAAAATTAAAAAAAAATTGAAGTAAACTGAAACCGAATAAAATTGGTTTGGTTCGGTTCGGTTCGGCTTTAGGCTCTCAACGGGCTTTAATTATGATAAATTAGTCATAGTTTTTTTTTTTATCTTATATAGGCTTTGAATGTTAGCCTTTGAATAATTTATTTTTACTTTTTTGAGCTCAAATTAAAAGACAACTAAAAAAATTCACAAATCGGTTTATTTGATTTTCTCAATTCCAAATCGAATCGAAATTGAAAACCGAATTTCTCTATTTTCTAAACTGAATCGAATACCCCGAATTCAATCAGTTCTGTTTTTCGATTTCGGTTCGGTCTTGCTCATCCCTAGTAGTGGAGATTAGCCCTGGCAAACAAAGATGGTTGAGATGTGGAGAATGATTGAGGGCTTGACGAGACTGTACAAGCCTTGCAACGTTAGGAACAAGTGGGAGCCTGAATAGAGAATCTAGAAGGCGACCACAACACCCTCGGGATCCCAAGAGATCTTAAGGTTGAAGATGAAAATTCTTTTCATGAAGCTGGACTTGTAAACCACTTGGCACAAGGAGGATTGGAAGAGTGTTGAAATGGTGGACTCATCAAAGTTCAAGTTGTGGATTTTCATGGAAAGTCTCGTGTCGAGGATTATTTAACTTGGGAATCCAATTTGGAGAATTACTCTGAATGGAAGCCCATTGCAGAAAATCGAAAGATGCTATTTGTGAAGCTTAAATTGAACGGTACCGCACTTCAATAGTGGAAGATAGTTAAAGAGCAACTTGACAAGGCAAGCCTAAAGTGACTACTTGGGAGCATATGAAACTAAGCTTCGAAAGCAATTTTTGCTAGCTGATCATACAATGGAATTGTATGATGAGTTCCATAGTTTGAAGCAAAACATGTTAGTTGAAGATTATACAACAGAGTTTAATAACCTTCCAATTTGGGTTAGATTTTTTGAAAGCAATGAACAAATTGCTTCTTTATATTTTGCCAATTCAAATCATTCTATTTGAGATGAGATGGGAGTAGTTCGTTTTTACGATGTTGAAGATGCTCGTCAATATGCCTTAGTTGATGAAAAGTGAGTTTCACACTATGTTGCTAGAAAGCCCTTCTATGGCTCCAGTTGGCAAATCAATTATGGAACTGGATGTGGTTATCTCACCACCCCATGAAATTATCGAGGGGCTGTCACTACCTAAAAAACTAGTGAGGATGCAACCAATATTGAAAAAAGTGATAAAGGGAAGAGTTTAGTGTCTTATGGTGGACAAAATAATCCTAGTTCTTCCACATCTAAATGAGGCAGCAATTCTCAAGTTTGATGTTTTACTTGTGGCGATAAAGAACGCACTTCTTTTGCTTGGAGTGTGAACTTAGCAGAATTTGAGGAAGTGTTAGAATTGATATATGATGACTATAATGAGGAAATAGAGGAAGTTGATGTTCATCCAGCACAAGGTGAGTCGTTAGTGGTGCATAGAGTGATGACCACGACAATTAATAATGAAGAGTAAGATCGGAGGAGGCACAGATTTTCCATTTACATTTTTGAGAAGGAAAAATATGTGAACTTGTCATCGATGGAGGAATGATGGAAAATATGATATCAAAAGACACTGTAGACAAACTGGAGCTTCCCATGAATAAACATCGTTATTGTTACAAAATTGGATGGCTAAAGAAAGTGTATGAGATCCTAGTAACTTCTCAATGTTTGGTGAACTTCACTATGGGAAGTAACTTGGATGATGAAGCTTTATGTGACGTACCGACGAATGTTGGACATATTCATGCTGGTATGCCTTTGGTTATTTGATCATGACATGGATCACAAGACAAAGCCTAATACTTTTTCTTTCTTCAAAGATAGCAATAAGTACACTTTGTATTCTCTTAAGAAGGAAGAGAAGAATTTGGCATCTGGGAGTCTTGCAATCAGTGAACTGGACAAAAACACTGGGCATTTGTCTGCTGCAAGGCTTCAAGTCGAAAGTGGTGAAATTGGGGTCATGTACATTTTAGTAAGCAAATTGTCAGAGTGAGAAGAACAAGGAATTATTTCAATACTCCACTGAAATACAACAACTATTGGAGGAGTACAAACTTCATTAACAAGGATTCACTGAAAAACTTACCACTCTTGAGGAGCATCCAACATGCCATTGATTTAGTATTGGAAGCATCTTTACCAAATTTGCTAGCGTAGAGAACAACCCCTCAACAACGAGTCGAGATATGAAGACAAGTTAAGGAGTTGTTGGAAAGGGGTTTAGTACGTGAAAGTAAGAGTCATTATGCTTCCCTAGCTTTATTAGCTCCAAAGAAAGATGGTTCATGGAGAATGTGTATGGACAACCATGCTATAAACAAGATAACATTCAATTATCGTTTTCTTATTCCTCATTTAGAAGAGATGCTTGAACAATTAGCAAGTTCCATGATGTTCTCCAAGATTGATTTAAGAGCAGATATTATCAAATTAAAATGAGCGGAAGATGGGTGGAAGACTACCTTCAAAATTTTAGATGGGTTATTTAAATGGTTGGTGATGCCATTCAGCCTTTCTAATGCAGCAAGTATAGTTATGCGTGTTAGGGCAGGGGTACTCAATCCCTTCTTGAACTTTTTTGTTGTGGTACTTTGGTGACATTTTGCTCTACAGCTGAATAAAGAGGAGCATTTAAGGAGCAGCTTTATATAAATTTGACGAAGGCAGTTTTATACAATCAGAAGCGGTATTTCTTTGTTTCATTGTATCAAGAGAAGATTTGATACCAGTCCAAAGAACATTCATGCAATACCGACTGGCCAACACCTCAATCTATCAAAGTGTGAAATTTTCATGGTTTAGCATCCTTTTGTAGGAGGTTCATTCAAAAATTCAGCTCTATTACGAGTCCTACAATTGAAGCTTGGAAAAGGTTGAATTTGAGTGGTCACAGTTTGCACAAATTGTCTTTGAGCAAGGGAAAGCTTTAATGATAGAAACCCTTGTTTTTTGCATTGCCTGATTTTGAGCAGTTTGTTATCTAGTGTGATGCTTCACACATGGGCTATTTGAGCAGCTAGCCAAGATGGCAGACTTGTGGAGTTTTCTAGTGCAAAGTTGTCTAATTCAAGATGATGTTGTTCTACTTATGCACTAGAATTGGCAACATTACTTGGCTTATCATAAGTTTGTGGTTTATTTTGACCATTAAGCATTAAGATATTTGCATTCCAAAAAAACCTTAGTGACGACGTGCCAAGGGGAGTTCGTTCCTTGATGAATTTAATTTCTCATTGAAACATAAGTTTGGAAAATCCAATATTGTGGTTGATGCTTTAAGTAGGAGTTCTTTACTTTTGATAGTTATGAGTACTCAAGTTACAGGTTTTGAGGCATTAAAGAATCAATATAATTTTGATCCATATTTCAATAAGATAATGATTGATTTGTAAGGTTTCTCTCAAGTTGGAAATCTTCCATATAGATTACGCGAAGGTTATTTATTTAAGGACGCTTAGCTGTGTGTTCCAAAAGGGTCTTTAAGGGATCAAATTGTTAGAGAACTTCATGGGAGTAGCTTAGGAGGACATTTTGGCAAAGACAAGACTGTGGTAGTGGTGGCTAATTGTTATTATTGGCAAAAAAATAAATCGAGATCTAGAGAATTTGCAAAAAGGCTTCTAGCTTGTTTATTTGGCAAAGGAAGCGCACAAAACGTGGGTTTGAATGCTCCTTTACCTGAACCAAATTTACTATGGATTCTTATGAGTGTGGATTTTGTTTTGGGACTTCTAAAGACATCAAAAGGATTTGATTCTATCTTTATTGTGGTAGTTCATTTTTCCACAGTAGCACATTTATTCCAACCTCTGATGCAACTTACTTCTGCTGAATTATTCTTTCGTAAGGTTATGATATTACATGGGGTTTGAACTTCCGTTGTTTCTAGTAGAGGTGAAGTTCATGGGGCACTTTTGGAGGACTTTGTGGAGGAAATGTGGGACAGAATTGAAATATTCTAGTACTTGTCATTCGCAAATAGATGGTCGAACAAAAGTTGTGAATCGAAATTTGGGTAATATGTTAAGATCTCTTGTTAGAAACAATGCAAAGACTAGGGATTTAGTCATATACCTAATCTGAAATTGCTTACAATAATTCTGTCAATCGAAACACAAAAAGACACTATTTGAGGCTTCCTATGGACTGAAATCTCAACATGTACTTGATTCGGTACCATTACAGCAAGAAGCTAGAGTGATTGATACATTTGAAAGATTTATGGAGAGGTAAAGGCAGCTTTAAAATATAGCAATGCAACATACTCTTTTGCTGCAAATCAACGTTGTTGTGTGCAAGAGTTTGAGGAAGGAGATAAAGTACTTGTGGATTCAAGGTCAGAAAGATTTACAAAGATACTTACCACAAGCTTAAGTCTAGGAAGTTTAGACTTTGTAAGATTTTGAAAAAAATCAATTTGGGCGTCTACCTAATTGAGTTGTCACTGAGTTAAAAATTAGTCTGGTCTTTAATGTTTCGGACTTATATCCTTTTATTGGGTTTGATGGTGCTGTGTCTACCATTGAAGATCAAGTTCAACAGCTATTAGTTGCACAGGTTGATGTTATCGAAGATGTGTTAGATCTAGACAAGGCAATTCCTGTAGACTATTCTTGGTGAAGTGGCTTGAGAGACTAGCAAATGAAAGCACATGGGTTGTGGAAGATAAATGTCAAGGTCTAGTCATCGGCACCGCATTCTTTTTGACCCTAAGGGATTGATGCAATAGTATACGTTATTTAGTTTTCTTATTTAATGCTGTTTTAATATTTTAATTAAATTTGGTTCAAGTGTCTATCAGTTTTCTTATTTAATGTTTTTCTAAAGTTTCTTTGTTTAAGTTTCTTTTATTTAATATTTAGGTAATTTACTTCTGTTAATCCTTTATTATAGGTAGTATAAAAGGATTGTTTGAAAACCATCTATCATTATATTTTTTATTCTAAATTTTATAACGAAGAGGTTTTGTCTAAACCTATTATATTTTCTCTTATTCCAACCACAATCAATCTTATTCTTGCCTAATTGTTGATGATTAATTGCCCTCTAATTCCTTCAATTGCATCAAGATAGCTCTCGTTAGGCGGCCTTCTTTGGAAAAGATGTTTTTCATCTTTCTTAACCAATGATTGAATTCCTTGAAGGCACTACTCTACACTCTAGACCCTTGCATGTGCTATTTAATTTTTGATATGTGAATTTTGTAATTTTGAGTGCATATGAACATGTGGAACGTTCTATGCACAAATTAACATATGATTCACAAGCATTGGAAATGTCATGGTATCATTTTAGTTGAAATTCAACGAAGCTATGAAAAGGTCTTACTATTCACCTGTTTATTAGGCAGCTGTGTGGTCTCCATTCTCAAGTAGGGTATGGCTGCTGGATCTGTTGCATTTTGGGGCTGTAAACAAATGAATTACTAAAGCAGAATTCATTTGTAAATGAATTCACATATAATCCATTTGCAGAGGGATTTTTATGTTTGAAATGATACAACTTAAAATATGGAATCAATTGAATCCCTCATGATTTGTGATTGGTTGAATTGAATAGGGAATTATTTTTAGAATACCATTCATGAATTTGTTCAAGCAAAAATGCAATACTAAAAAGTTATACAAAAATAAAACCAATGATTCTTATTAATATATTATAGTAGGCATTACCAGGAAAGATAAAAAGAACAGTATCCAATATTAAAAATATTGTATGAGAGATAGAGGGGAGAGAAATAAGAGGAGAAAAGGAGAGAAAAAGACCTGGAGAGATAGACTGAAAAAAAAAAGAGTGGGATGAAGAAGAGAGTGGGAGAAATAGTGAGAGAAAGAATGAGGGATTGAGAGAGAAAGAGAGAGAGCGGAGAGAGTATGAAAAAGAAAATTGAGTTAATGTGGGTATTTTGTCTGAAAAAATTCTTTCGTCTTAGTTTGTTCCACCTATTTTGGTAGAATTTGAGTTATGTTGAATTCCATAGAATTAAATTTGCAGAGTTGAGATGATCATTTTCAATGTTCCACGTGAAAACATGGAATTCAATTAAATTCCTTAAAATTTTGTGGAATTCATTTATTATGAATATGGTGTAAATGTTTACTGTTATAGAAATTTGAAACTTGAGATTGAAGTTCAAGCATGATTTCTTAAAAATGAAAAATACAGGAAAGTGTAAAAACATAATTTTCACATTAGTTCCATTGTGATTGTTGAAATTACTGTTTCTTGACATATCTATCAGAATTCATTGTGGATTCAATAGTATGTTGGCACTAATACAAGTTTGTGATTGGATTAACTGCTGTTACAGTTGATTTACTCTGGTTACAGTTGCAGTCAGGGTTGGTTCCTCACGCCTTGCATAAGTGATCCAAGTTTAAGGTTGGATTATATCCAAATTGATGCAGCTTTTATGTTGTTTACTTACGCTTTTTGTTTTCTGTATGTGTTCTTTTATTCGCTTCTGTGCATAAAGTTTTCAATTTTCTTTTCTAAATTCTTCTGTAAATTAGTTATTTTGATTTTTTCACTTAAGCTTCTCTTGAGCATAATTATCTTAAGTTGGTCAAGAAACTGGGCATAAATTTGCTTCATAAAATCCTCAAGTCTTTACCTATAATCTTCAACTTTTGATGAATTAGTACTGAATATTTTTCTGTTTAACTATTTAATCTACTTATTCTATTAAGATAACATTCTTTTAAGCTTTGTTTTTTTCTTGAAGGAAGTGGGAAGAAAAGCAAGGCAAATAAAGTATTTAGCCAATATTTAGTCCATATACATTCTTAATGTCCTTTGTTTTCCTTTCTTTTCCTCAAAACAAACAAGGTCTTGATGTAAACTGTATGATTCTGAAAATGTTCTTGATACTTTTTAAATTGCGGAGGTACTTTTCATGGCAGTTTTCACTTCTTGTTAGCCACAACTATTAATCTGAAGTGTAGACATTAACCTAATAAATAGAACTTATGATTGCCTTTGTCAAATTTAGCTGTTCAACTAATATGAAAAACATTTAGAGGACATTTGGTATTGCTGTGATTTCAAGAAAGTAAACATTAGAAAGCATTTTTAAAAACGCTGCTTTCTTATTTTTTTTTTTTCATATATGTCAATATTTTGGAAATAAAAAACAAAAAACCAAAAGCCATAAAGTCTGGATTTGAAATTTTTTTTTTCTGGTTTTTAAAGAATATAAAACAGAAAGTGGTACCAAATGGGGCCTAATCTTATAGAATTAATTTCAGACATGAAATACATCCCAGTTATATTGGTTGTCGGTCAAACTCTTATTCATGCCATCTAGTCATCATTCACTTTAGCAATGCTGGGTTCTTTAGGTCATAATTTCATGGGCATATTATCTTCTAACATGTGCTTCTTGAGCCAACTTTATTCCTTAGTCCCCTTGCATCAGTTGCTTTGGAAATTTGATGATGGAAAGTGAGCTTCACTTTAAAGATTGATAGTTGTGTTGGCAATAATTCTTATATTGTGCTTTTATGTTTTTATATGATTTGATAATTTTTCCTTTTATTAGTTTCTTATGTGGTTTTTTTTTTTACAATGTTTAACTAAAATATTCAATGATAATGTTTTGCCTTGATTGTTTTTTGTTCTAATATAAATTTTTTGGCCGTAGGGAACTGAAAAATATTCTAAGGATATATGTTAAAAAAGTTAATTGCTCAGAATGGGACCAGGTTCTTGTTCCTAAAAGGTAGAGTTTGACTGATGCAATTTTTCGAGTTACAAAAAGATATGATAAATAAAATGCTTGGTTGTATTACTTATAACTAATAACAACAATAGATGTCTAAGTTAACATTTTCAGTATTTACCTTTTAGATATATAAGTTATTATGTGTCAATATTGTTTGTGTTAAATATATCTATTGTTCAACTGAAATAAAAATCCATATTTCGGTTTGTGTGCTGCGTTATTATTATTGCTACAGCTGTTGTTACTGTTACTATTACTGAATTTGTTCTTTACCTTTGTTGTTTATAGTTGGGCATTTTTGTTGTTACTATGACAGTGTTATTGTTATTGCTTATTGCTGTTATAATTATTATTGTTTCTGAATCTGTCCTTTACCTTTGTTGTTTATCTTTTGGTTTGCATCTCTTTCAGTGTGAGGGCAATAGTTGCTTTAAACCTTCACAACTATGGAAGTGGAAGACATCCATGGGGAAGTCCAAAGCCAGAGTATTTGGAAAAGGTATCTGTTATTACTTGTTTGTCAGAACTCACAACTTTGGTCTGTTGAGTCTTTTACTTCATATTGTGGCTTGGAAAGATCATCATTAGTAGTATGTAATCAATGATACTTATTAGCTTGACCTATTGAAATATACTTTCTAGGGACTTGGTGAATTCCTAACCATAATTTCTGCGTATTTAATTTTTTTCCTTGGCAGAGAGGGTTTGTTGAGGCCCATGTTGATGATGGTCTCCTAGAAATTTTTGGCTTAAAGCAAGGATGGCATGCATCTTTTGTTATGGTTGAACTTATCTCTGCCAAACATATAGCCCAGGTATTGCAGTTCTGAACTTTTATGCATTTAATGCGGAAGTAAACTTCATCTGTGAAAGTCTACGTTAAAATTTGGATTGAACATGATGGCTGTGATAGCTATACGTTTGATGTTAGAAAACTTTTGTATGAAGTTTTTTCCAGTTTATACACACACACACACAAATATAGGGGGCTCAGAGTAATTAACCCATTTTAATTTTACACATAAGAACAATTCTGAAGGCCCTTAATGAAGATACAGTGCATCAGTCCTCTTTCAGTTTTTGTTTCCTCAAATCTTTCACTTCCTTGATTTCTTTCAGTTCTTGTTTCCTCATTTCTTTCACTTCCTCTATCTCTTTCAGTTCTTTCACTTCCTCAATCTCTCATTTTCTTGTCCTATGAAATATTTGATAACAATTGCTAGTGAACTAACTCCATCTCTCATTTCTTATCTCATGGTTGCAAATGTATCAAAAGTGAAATATCAAATAATAATTGTCATGACGTTCCATTTGCTGCTTTTGTTCATTAATTATTTAATATTTCACTTGTGAAAAAAAAAAAAAGGAATGAAAAGTAGTAGAAAAATAGTAGTCGTGTTTTGTGAGTTTTGTTGCATTACAGATTAAGTGGAAGTAGATATGTCACAACACACCATGTTATTCATAGAAGACATGCATTATGTTCATTTTTTGGTTTTATCGGATTGTTTTTGTGTTTACGCAAATGTCGTTAAACAACTCATTGTATGGAACAATGCAGATACCGTCTAGTTGAGGTTACAATTCCTAATTTTGATATTATGCAGGTTTTCCCATGTTCCATGGGACAAGCCACTTTAGTTGAATTCTATGTTGCCAAATTGCGGTCCATATTAATCTTTTGACTAGTTCTTGTGATATCTTTCAGGCTGCAGCAATTCGATTGGAAATAAGGGGCGGGGAATGGAAAGATGCATACATGCAGATGGATGGTGAACCCTGGAAACAGCCCATGAGCAAGGATTACTCATCATTTGTGG